>JAXQQM020086346.1:0-28506 GCA_034641835.2 Pinus albicaulis
GATATTACGGCATAGTGGCAACGTAATTACATTACAGAGCTATCTGGAGGCTAATCTAATATGCGTATGCAAACGCGTTATTTATAACAAAGGTAATATAACTAATTCCCTAAAGTTTGTGCTGATAGAGAACACGTAAACCATTACGTCCAGAGATCTAGGATCATGGCCGCGTTGAGGAGTAAATATATGAAGAGTGGATGTTGGATTCGGCTATGGAGCCGTGTACAGGTGTTGATGTGTCTCCCGCAATTCAGAAACGGCCATATAAATCTTCACGTGACGAGAAACAGAGTCCTGTCACCGTGGGACTCTACGGTTGACTTCCACTTGGCCACCTTTGACCGCAGCCTCCTTAGGTGAATTTGCTCAAGCCAATAGGACACGATCCATGTCCACATCATTTCTGACTTGCCCATGTGGCTCGTTTTTCCTGAAGACACCTGTAACATAGAGTTTCACAAAATGGCTGCGGAAAGTTGCAGCAGCTGCGGAAAGTGGCAAGATTCCGCAGCTAAATGAGAAAAATCTAAATCAAACAACAGACACAAAAATATAGTTAAAAACCATTTTAGATGCTCTTTTGCAATTAATATACAATGATATTGACAACTTGGAAGGTTCAGGTGAATGAAAAAGGTCTAGGAAGATGTATAAGAAAAATGCAGATTTGAGACTCAACATACCCCCACTGTGAAGGTGTTGCATGTCCTCATGCAACCAAAATTTTTATAATCCTTCTTCAGTTCATATGCCTTGACACTTCAGCCAGTACATCCAATCCTCTCCTCTTCTTCCTTGGTGCTGCTAACATCCTAGGTTTCTTCATTAGGCATATAAATTTGATATTAACCAGTGCTCTGCTTAACTTCTGGCATTTCCTTTTCAATTTCTTGTTCTTCTTCTGCCATATTCCCAGATGTAGCATGGTATTATCATGAATGATTTTGTCTAATTTTCCTTGTTCCTTCAATGCCTCATTTTCATTTTTAATGTGTTTATTTAAAAGCTCTAGCTCAAAGACTTCTTGTTTTAGTGATTGGACTAGATCATCTTGTACTGTGTGAGGCTGAGTGGACGAAGTACTGGGACCCGTAGCTGCTCTTTCTAAAGATTCTATATAATCATATACTTCTTGTTGCTTTGGGTCTATATCAGGTGTCGTTTTTATTGGGTTGTCCCCAAAATGCCGTGGAGGAGAGTTGTCTTCAAAATCTGGCTGAGAATGGGATGGACTATGTTCAATGTCTGACTGAGAATGAAATGAACCAGGCTCACTGACTGTCTGAGAGTGAGATGGACTGTGCTCAGCTGGGGATTGTTCATATGTTTCTTCTCCCAAATCAATAAAATGAGGTCCCTTCGTTTGCGTTTTCCTCAACTTCCCCTTAAGCCTGGAACTTCTTCTCACACGCTGTGGACCACTGTCTTTTTGCTTTTGTTTTCCTTTCTCTTTCTTCTTGGCTATAGATAACTGTTCTTGAAGATGAACCAATCTCTCAGATAACACTTGATGATCTTCTTCGGAAGAAGGGGTTTGATGCATAGCTTCAATACTTTTTCTCTTTTGATGTTATTAGCTTTTTACCCTTGGTTTCTTTCTTCTTCCTTTTTGACAGTCTCTCTTCCCTACTAGTTCTTTCAATTGTAGTAGTAGGAGTACTTTGAGTTTCATCATTTGTTATTTTTCTCCTACTCCTTCTTGATGTGCTACCTTCAGGAATTTCTTGGGGTTCTTCAAAGAAATTTCTGATCAAAAATTGTTCCCATGTGTCCTTGTTCTCTTTTAACTGTTTTTCAATCAAAATTTTCACAAGACTATGGTGATATAGATGTGGTTCTACATCCCCTAAATGCTTCTGAACAGTCACAAACATCTTCTTCAAACTATTTAATAAAAAGTATGGCAGATTGAGGGTCTGGTTATCTATAAAATTCATCAGCAATCGGGTATGGTACATATACATTGACCCAAAACAGCCCTCACAGGTGATAAATTTTTGAACAACTAGCAGCAAAGTAGCCCATTCCTCTTTCAAAGCATGAACAGGAATTCCTCTTTTAAAAATAGTTATGTCCATACCTGGGTTATGTAGAATCACTCTCCAAGCTTCATCACTAATGCTTTTGTTCTTAAACCAACGTTCACCCTCTTGAAGAAGTTCTGTGGCAGATGCTATAGATGCCTCATTCACCGTAAACTTAAGGTCTCCAATCTCTACCTCCAGGCCATTGAAAGACCTTGCAAAAGCTTTTGTCACCTCTTTATGGTAGCCTCTAAAATTTTGGATAAACCACAGCCACTTTGCCTTCTTCAATATATCCCTGACTTGCGGGTATCCTTCCATGAATTTAGGTCCCTCTGGTTCTGCTCTCAACAATTTACCCATCCTTCTTTCTGCTCTTTAAAAACTTGCCTGCGTGAGGAGGGTTCAATGGAAGTAGGACGGCTGAATGAACGGAAATGAGCATGATGACTGTAGGTAGATATCAGAGAGTGGGTATACAGACTGTAGCGTAACAGAGAATGAAATGGAGAGAAGCGGAACAGAGAAGGGTTACGTGAGCACGACGGAAATGCGGCTGTGAGATTAATAGAACAATAGGAGGAGTATAACACATCCGGCAGTGTTTTAAAATTTGGTGGCTGCAAAATAAATGTAAGCACGTTTATACAACGGCTACGGATTTTATGCGGCTGAAAGAAGCCGTAGTCAAATCAACTACGTTTCATTGTCACAGGTGGAATATCGGAGTATGAGTGAAGATCAGAGGTTTAATTATGGGACCGTTTGAGAATGAATGCAAGGATAGTGGGAGGATTGTACAGAGATCATGGAGTGGTTACGGAGTTTGTCAATACAATCATTGCACATGATGGAGCTTATGGTTTATAACTATATAAAAATGTGTTTTAAATGCTATTTGAAATAAATTTTTACTCATACCTTGGAATTCTTGCCATTTTTCCTTGGTCTTCAATTAGTTGCTCCTCATTGATATCTTGAATGCTCCATGTCTTCATAATTGGTCCTCATACCTGCATTTTATTTCATGATTATGGAAATAACATCTGGCTGTACATTCTTTTGAAAAACAGAGTGGTAGCTGCGAAATCTGCTTCTGGCTGCGGAAACTGGTGTCAGCTGCGGAAACAAATGTCAGCTACGGAAACTGACACAGCTATTATTTGGGTGAGTGGAAATGAACGAATGACAATTGGCTAAATGGAAATGGTCATGAAAGAGAATTTTATTGGTGAAATGGAATGAAACAGATAAAATGAAGTGAAATGGAATGAAGTGGAGTGAAATGAAGTGGAATGAAGTGGAATGGAATGGAGTGGGTGGTCACAAAACTTATGAAATGAAAGAGAGATTTTTTTTTTTTTTGAAAAATATAGGGTGTTAGGTGTTCCTGATTTTCACCCAATATTTTCTGTATAAGACTGCCAATCAGTGATTGGTTTTCAGGCTTATACAATTTTTTTTATTTTTTATTTTTCACTGAAAAGAACAAAAGCTAGGCTGGTGGAGAAGAAGAATTCTTCTGTACCAGCCTGATTGCAGAATTTTCTTGAAACATTTTGACAAATTCCTCTTTTGAGAGTGGCTTATGATAAACTTTCAATCTGTGGCCATTCATAATAAGAGGAGTTTGAAACTCATCAATGGTCTTGATTCTTACCGCTCCATTGCTAAAGATCTTGTCAATCTCATATGGCCCAAGCCAATGAGTCTGAAATTTTCCTTGAAAATCTTTAAACTTAGAATCAAATAACAATGCCCAATCTCCTTCTTGAAACTTCTTCTCTTTGATGTACTTGTCATGCCATTTAGCTCTTTGATATTGAACTAGATCAGTTCTTAAAATTGCTTCTTGTCTGATCTCATCTAGTTCATTCAACTACTCCATTCTATGCTTTTGGGCTTCTAATAAGTCCATCCCCAACTGAACTGCTATCTTGAAGGTCTTGACTTGGAACTCAATGGGGAGCAAGACTTCTTTCCCATAAACAAGTTCATAGGGAGAATGTCCCGTTGTATTCCTCCATGTAGTTCTGTAGGCCCACAAGGCTTCTGGAAGCCTTTCTGCCCAATCTCTTCTATGTAGATGAACAGTTTTGGTGATGATACTTTCAAGAACTTTGTTTGTGGACTCCACTTGACCATTTGCTTGTGGATGGTATGGAGTAGATCTTCTGTGCTTGATTTTGTATTCTTCCATCAACTTCTCCACCAAATTTGATGTGAATTGGCTCCCCTGATCTGTTACAATTTCTCTTGGAACACCAAAGCGAGTAAAGATATCCTCATAAAGAAAATGAACAACTGAATTTTCAGTAGCAGATACTAATGCTTTAGCTTCTACCCATTTAGTAACATAATCAGTACAAACCAATATATACTTATTTTGCTTAGATGGTGGATTAATAGGTCCAATGAAATCTAAAGCCCATTTTTCAAAGGGTTCGATGAGTACCCGTGGTTGCAATGGCATTTCATTTGAAAGGGTAGGTTTCCCTACTCTTTGGCAGCTGTCACACCTTTTGACATATTGTTTTGCATCTTTGAAGAGGGAAGGCCAATAATATCCTAAAGAGAGGATTTTATAGGCCGTCCTTTTGTCTGCGAAGTGTCCGCCGCATGGTTCATCATGACATGCCTTAAGAATATCAGGCATTTCATCTTCCCTGACACATCTTCTGATCACAAGATCTGGCCCTGTTTTAAACAATTCGTTAGAAATCCATGAATATTTTGAACTCTCTTGAATAATTTTTCATTTTTCACTTGGAAATAAATGTGAAGGCAGTTTCCCTGTAACCAAATAGTTAGCAATATCTGCATACCAAGGAGTCTTAATAGTTACTGCAAACAAGTATTCATCAGGAAACTTATCCTCTACAGGAGAATCTTCTTTAATATTCTGAATCCTAGACAAGAAATCAGCTACTGTATTCTGTTTTCCTGGTCTATCCAACACAGTAATATTGAATTCTTGCAAAAGTAAAAGCCATCTTGTCACTCTGCCATTAGTAACAAGTTTGTTCATTAAATATCTAATTGCAGAATGGTCAGTATGAATAAAAGTTTCATAGCCTGTTATGTAATGTATAAACTTATTAATTGCATGAACAACAGCTAAGAAATCTTTTTCAGTCACAGTATAGTTCAACTCTATGGGAGTCAAATTTTTACTGGTGTAATAAATGGCATAAGGAATTAAATCTTTTTGACCCAACACAGCTCCAAGAGCTGTATCTGAAGCATCTGTAGAAATATGGAAAGGAAGTTTCCAATTTGGTCCTCTCAAGACAGGTGCTTCAGATATTCTTGTTTTCAAAGTTTCAAAAGCTGATTGACAATCAGGATCCCATTTAAATTCACAGTCTTTTGTAAGCAATTTGAAGAGTGGAGATGCTATTTTAGTGAAGTTTTCTATAAATCTTTTATAGTAACCAGTAAATCCTAGAAAACTTCTAACATCTCTTTGACAATTTGGAATAGGCAACTTGGAGATGACTTCAACTTTTGATTTATCAACCTTAATCCCATCTCCTGAAATATGATGTCCTAAAACAATCCCTTCAGTAAACATCATAAAGCATTTTTCATGGCTTAATGAAAGGTTTGTTTCTTTACATCTTATGAGAACTTTTTCCAAATTTTCTAATGCCTCTTCAAATGAATTACCATAAACCGTAAAATCATCCATATAAACCTCTACACAATCATGGATTAGATCAGAAAAAATTCCTAGTACTGCTCTTTGGAATGTTGCTGGTGCATTACATAACCCAAAAGGAAGCACTCGGTAGGCAAAAGTTCCCCATGGACAAGTAAATGTGGTCTTATCTTGATCTTCAGGTGCTACCTGAATTTGATTATAGCCACTAAAACCATCCAAAAATGAGAAGTACTTTTTACCTGCTAATGTGTCTAATACCTGATCGATAAAAGGCAAAGGAAAGTGATCCTTCAAAGTTTCTTTGTTCAATTCCCTGTAATCAATGCATACCCTCCATTTACCATTCTTTTTAGGTACTATAACCAAAGGAGAAACCCATCGACTATCTGAAATTGGATAAATGAAGTTTACATTGAGAAGTTTTTGGAGCTCTTCTTTCACTATCTCCCTAAGATTTGGATTCATCCTTCTTTGAGGTTGTCTGATTGGTCTACCGTTTTCCTCAATATAGATATGATGGATGCAAGTCTTAGGATCAATACCTTTCATGTCAGTATACTCCCATGCAAATGCAGTAGAATGTTTTTGCAAGATTTTGGTTAGTTTTTCTTGTTGTGACTTTTCCAAATGTTTGTTGATATTCAATGTTTTTCCTGGAAAAATCTCAATGGTAGAACTACCAAACTCTTCCATAGAGTAAAGAGACATTTGTCTTGATGATAAATATTCTATGTCAGATTCCAACTGAAATTGTGTGGGGTCATATTATGAAGATATCTCAAAATTTTCTAATGTGTTCAGAATTTGACTATCCTCACTGATTTCAGAAATGGTAAAGACAGGTTGTATAGTGTCCTCATCATCAACCCATTCATTGTCTCCTACTTTTGTGATTTCTCTTGCTGGAGGATACAAATTGAATTTCTTTGTCGAATTACCATTAGAAATGTACATATCCCCAGATCTACAACTAATGAAAGCATCAGCTGTGGCTAGCGAAGGTCTTCCTAAGATAAGTGGGTGCCCTCCTAGATTACTCTTGGGAGTCAAAATCATAAAATCTACCGGATATTCCCAAGAATCTAAGGAGACTGAAATATCTTCTAATACACCATCTGGTTTAATAATTGATCGATCTGCAAGTTGCAGTAAAGTAGGTCTAAAAAGAAGGTTAGGAAGTTTTAGCTGGTCCATAGTCTGTCTACTCATAATGTTAATACCAGCCCCTAAGTCAATCAATGTGTTTGAAATTTCTATCCCATTTATATGTGTCTTGACAATTGGACTTCCTGGATCTACATACTTCTGCATGGTGATTTTTCCCATCATAATATCTGTAATTTTTCCTACCAGGTGGATTCTTCTTGTGTCTTTTAGTTTCCTTCCTGGTCTTTTGAAACTCAACTCCTTTATTGTTTTTGCTAGAATAGGAATCTCTCGAATGGCTTGTAGCAGGGGAATCTTGATACAAACATTCTTCAATTCATCTAGAAAGTCATAGTTAGGCAACAAGATTTGCTTTTCCACCCCCTTGTCAATTTGTAGTCTTTCAGGAAAAGGAGGTGTAGATGAAGATGCGGGTTGCTCAACTATAGGAGTTGTGGATGTTAACTTTTCTTTTTCTTTTTGAATGTTTGAACTTTGAAGAGATTCTTCCTCAGAACCCTTATTGACTTGAAGAGAATCCTCCTCAGAGGTATCTTGCTCTTGAATATCTATAGAAGGTTTTTCTAAAACTCTACCAGATCTGAGTTGTACATCATTGAGAGGAACAATCATATAGGTAGGAAATTTTTGTCCTTCTACCATGTAAGTATTATGAGGATTTTTATTGTTAGGATTTGGCAATGGCTGAGCTGGAAGTTGATTTGTCTTTTGTTGGTATGGGAGCATGAGTTGAGGATTTGGATTTTGTTGAGAAGGCTGTTGTTGTGGAAATGGCAATGAAAGTTGTGGATTTGGGTTTGGAAGTTGTGGAGCTTGTTGATTTTGAAAAGATGGAGGATATTGATAAAATTGAGCAAATATCCCATAAGGATTTTGCATCCCTTGTACCCATGGTTGATATGGATTCTGATGTTGGGGCCAAGGTTGTTGCCAAGGATTCCAATTTGGTGGGGTTTGAAAATTCATAGGGTTGTTAAAACCTTGAGTTTGTTGTCCCTGCCAAGGTCTCCTTGCAACAAAACAGAGAGATTCTACTGAATTTGGGTCTTCTTGAAAAACAGCTTTGAGTCCAGGAATTGAAGGACAATCCTTGATCTCATGATTCTCTGAGCAAATCATACATGTTTCTACAACTTTTGCATCCATGGGACATTCCCTTAAAGCATGTTTCTTCCTACATTTCGGACAAAAGATGGCTAAAGCATCTGTTTCTGCTTTCTGCTTGTTTTGGATTTTAAGGGTGTCTAGTTGTTCACTAAGGCTCCCTAAGATATCATTTTTGAACTCATCAAGCATATTACCAATCTCTGCCCTACTTACTGATCCAGTTGCAGATTTGTTAGCCCTAATAAGAGAAGGATCCCTAGGCCCTTTTCCCGTTTTAGATTTTCCTCTTGAGAGATGGACACATAGTTCTGTTATGTCACGAAGTGGAAGTTGAGAAATGTCTCCTTTCCCCATCATGTTTAAAATATCTATCCATTCATCTCTAATGGCTTTTAATATGAGGGCTTTCAAGGTTTCATCATCTAAGTTGCTCATCTTTGCTCTTTTCAAGTTGTATTGAAATCTTTCAAGTAAATATTCCAAATTTTCATCTTCTTTTTGCATCATTTTGAATACCTCATCCTTGTGATTGGTGGGCATACAATAGTCCAAGTATCTATCCAAAAATGTTTGTTTCATATTATTCCAAGTCCTAATAGATTGAGTAGCTAATCCCATGAACCATTTCAAAGCAGCTCCCTTCAATGTTGAAGGAAACAATTTGAGTTTTTTAGAGTCTTCCATATAGTCAAACTTTTGCATCCAAGGGACATTCCTTTAAAGCGTGTTTCTTCCTACATTTCGGACAAAAGATGGCTAGAGCATCTGTTTCTGCTTTTTGCTTGTTTTGGATTTTAAGGGTGTCTAGCTGTTCACTAAGGCTCCCTAAGATATCAGTTTTGAATTCATCAAGCATATTACCAATCTCTGCCCTACTTACTGATCCAGTTGCAGATTTGTTAGCCCTAATAAGAGAAGGATCCCTAGGCCCTTTTCCTGTTTTAGATTTTCCTCTTGAGAGATGGACACATAGTTCCGTTATGTCACGAAGTGGAAGTTGAGAAATGTCTCCTTTCCCCATCATGTTTAAAATATCTATCCATTCATCTCTAATGGCTTTTAATATGAGGGCTTTCAAGGTTTCATCGTCTAAGTTGCTCATCTTTGCTCTTTTCAAGTTATATTGAAATCTTTCAAGTAAGTCTTCCAAATTTTCATCTTCTTTTTGCATCATTTTGAATACCTCATCCTTGTGATTGGTGGGCATACAATAGTCCAAGTATCTATCCAAAAATGTTTGTTTCATATCATTCCAAGTCCTAATAGATTGAGTGGCTAATCCCATGAACCATTTCAAAGCAGCCCCCTTCAATGTTGAAGGAAACAGTTTGAGTTTTTTAGAGTCTTCCATATAGTCATAGGTCCGGCACACGACTTCAAACTCAAACAGAAATGTTTCAGGATCCTCACTTCGCAATCCATAAAAGTTAGGGAGAATAGATGGTGAGATATTTTTCATTGTTGCATGAGTTTCCTCATCAACTATAGGGAATCCAAACAAATTGTCTCCTTCCCTATTTCTACCATTATTTCCTTCACCATTGTTATCTCCATTGTTTCCTCCTCTTCTACCTCCACCTCTATTTATTACTTCCTCTGCTATGATAGTTTCTTTAGAGTCCTTATAGTCCGGTCTTTGTATCAAGGGAGGATGAGAGGGAGTCTCTTCCTTTTCTAAATGAGATTTAGTAGGTGGTATAGGAGAATCCTCTAATTCAGCTGCTCCTTGAATTCCAAAAATATTAAGGCTAGGGGTAGATGGTGGTGAATCTTGTCTATGCCTTGAAGAAGATGGAGTTGTGAAAATCGAGCTCTTGGCTTTGGCTATAAACCTTCCCCTAGAATCTCTTGCTCTATGCATGTCATTTTTATTTTTTATTTTTATTTTTAAAAGTTGGGCTAATAATCCTCTTTCTGATCTTCGAGGTCACACTAGGTGCAAGAAGAGAGCATACTTAAGAAATTACTAACCCAATAACTCTCTTTTCTGATCCTCTAGATCACACTAGGTGCAAGAGGAGAGCATACTTCAAGAAGTTATCAAGTTTTCCCTTCTTTTATTATTTTGTTTTTTTTTTAAGAAATTGGCTACCTAGTTACACTTCCCCGGCAACGGCGCCAAAATGTTTGGTCAATTTAGTGTGTCCTAAATTGCTACATTAATTTATCAATCCGGGATTCGTAAGCTGATGAAGTGTGACGCACTATATGTGCAAGATAACCTATTTCTTACCTTTTTGTCATTTTTGGTTTTCTAATGTGAGATGGAAATTCTAAAATAAAAACAAGTATGGTTATGATTGTTCAAGGCAATGATATCATTTATAATGATTTACCAACTTTAAACTTCAAAAGGAATTTGAAACATACAATGACAAAACTTGAAAGGAAATGAAAATGTGCTGCTAGCCTAATAAATCAAACAGTGAACTATTGAGCATGAAAACCAAACTATCCTTGCTGCTGTCTAAACACAAAAGAAATTATGCTTAAAGAAATCCAAGAATTGCAACAAAGTAAATCTAAATCAAATTACATCAACTTATATTCTGATCCCTCACCATTAGTCCAGCTATGGCTTTCGGAGGTAACCATAAACAACTTGAGCAATCCGATATCTAATTTGCAGAAAAAGAAACTAATATCAAACTACACACTCATACTTCAAACCCTCACCATCAGTCCAGCTGTGGCTTTCGGAGGTAACTGAAAATGACATGAGCAATTTAATATATATAACTTGCAGAAAGTAAACTAATATCAAACTACACACTCATACTTCAATCCCTCACCATCAGTCCAGCTGTGGCTTTCGGAGGTAACTGAAAATGACATGAGCAATTTAATATATCTAACTTGCAGAAAGTAAACTAATATTAAACTACACACTCATACTTCAATCCCTCACCATCAGTCCAGCTGTGGCTTTCGGAGGTAACTGAAAATGACATGAGCAATTTAATATATCTAAATCTAACTATGGAAACAAATGTGCAAGACTGAAATAAACAAAGCAGTGCTGGAATTAAACAAAAAGTAAATTAGCAGCAGAACAATATTGATTCCATGTCATTAGTCAAAAGATATGCAAATTCCTGGGCTTCCTATTTGAAATCTGAAACAAGAACACTGATCAATTAACATAAAACATGAAAGATTATGGACAGAAGTAAGATGTAAAGCATGAAAGATTATAAACAGAGATGAAGCATAAATACCATGAAAGATGTAATGTATAAACACATGAATGACTTATGGCACAATGAGCTTAAAGAAATAAAACAAGAAACTATACAATAATGCACAAAACCTCAGCGTGTGCAGGGGCCCTCTGCACCAGCCTCGGGCAACAACCTTCAAATACGAATTATGCTTGGAAACAGAGTCTTCTTATATATTAAAATGCAGTCATAATAGAGAGATGATATTACGGCACAGTGGCAACGTAATTACATTACAGAGCTATCTGGAGGCTAATCTAATATGCGTATGCAAACGCGTTATTTATAACAAAGGTAATATAACTAATTCCCTAAAGTTTGTGCTGATAGAGACACGTAAACCATCACGTCCAAAGATCCAACATCATGGCCGCAGTGAAGAGTAAATCTATGAAGAGTGGATGTTGGATTCGGCTTATGGAGCCGTGTACAAGTGTTGATGTGTCTCCCGTAAATTAGAAACGGTCATACAAATCTTCACGTGATGAGAAACAGAGTCCTGTCACCGTGGGACTCTACGGTTGACTTCCACTTGGCCACCTTTGACCGCAGCCTCCTTAGGTGAATTTGCTCAAGCCAATAGGACACGATCCATGTCCACATCATTTCTGACTTGCCCATGTGGCTCGTTTTTCCTGAAGACACCTGTAACATAGACTTTCACAAAATGGCTGCGGAAAGTTGCAGCAGCTGTGGAAAGTGGCAAGATTCCGCAGCTAAATGAGCAAAAATCTAAATCAAACAGCAGACACAAAATATAGTTAAAAACCATTTTAGATGCTCTTTTACAATTAATATACAATGATATTGACAACTTGGAAGGTTCAAGTGAATGAAAAAGGTCTAGAACGGTGTATAGGAAAGATGCAGATTTGAGACTCAATGTAGTGCTTCTGCGCAGAGGCTAAATTAGAATGACTGAAACACCGCCTCAAACTCCAAAAAACTCCTCCCAATGGCAAAGGCTGATCCTCTACTCAAAATCTCGGCTCAATCTCCTTCAAAAATCCCGATCCGGGACACCTCCAAGATGGGTTGCATCCTCCCTCTCAATGACTGCACAATCTCTATGAAAGCCCAGCTCCGCAACAAGCCCAAACACCAAAACCTCTCACAAAATAATGAATAAATAACATTTCCTGAGCAGGCACTCGAAGTCCCCTGGGGCTAAGGGCGAGATCTCCAATCGAAGACACTCAATGCACTAAACAGTGCTACAGACAAGCTAAACAGCCAGTGTGCTCAAGAAGACAAAACATCCAGCTCAATATCATCAACAACAAAATGAATCAAATGAGAAGGCTCCTACCTCTTTTATAATGTTGGCCTTCCTCCAACCCTAAGGCCCATCTCCTCAACGTAGCCTCCCTCTCTTTCCATGTGCTCTTCCTCTCCTGCGGAGTAGCTTCTAGAGCATACATGGGCCCCTTCTCTACGTGGTGCTTGGCCCCCCTTGGCTCCCCCCCTTAAGTCACAACGTTGTGCTACTAGGAAGGTGTTTTATTCCACTTAAGTGAGTTAGACCCTCTCCACTCACTTTTTATATATTTATTTATAATCTATAGACGGAAAAACTAAAAAAAATCGAATATTCCAATTAGCTGTCGCTAATTAGGAATATTACAGTCTCCCCCGGAAAAATGTTGCTTGTCCTCAAGCAACTGAAGTGATGGATGCTGCAAAATATTCTCACTCTCCCAAGTGGCATCCTAATCCAGAAAATTCTTCCACCTCACCAAGAATTCCCGGACTGTCCTGCTCCGTAGCTGCCTCTCGCTGGTATCAATAATAGCCTCTGGCTGTGATCTGAATGGAAAATGGCATCAACCCATGGTATGCATCTACCCATGTTATCCATCCACCCATGGAATTTACCCATGGTATTGTAAATGGCATCAAGCCATGGTATTCATCCATCCATGATTTTTTATTCACCCATGGTATTATAAGTGACCCATGGTATATATCCACCCATGGTATTCATCCACACATGGGATTTACCCATGGTATTGTAAGTGGTATCAACCCATGGTATTGGCCCATGGTATCCACCTATGGTATTGTATCTCAAAAAAGGCTATAAATAACAAGCCTCACTTTGTAAAAGGATAAATTGTCCGCCACAATGTAGCTTCTACAATTATTCTATGTTTTAATAAAACAAGTTTCTTTGTGGTTTTATTTTCTTTGTGTTCTCTTTTTTTTTTGGCATTCTAATTTTGCAGATTTGGTCATATCTATTTCAACTTTTTAGATCTTGGGGGCCTGCAACACCAAGTTCCCCTCATCATCCGTGGGTGGTAGCTCTTCTGTCACTGTCACCTGCTGCCCCAGTGCCTTCTTCGGGCATGATACAAGAAAAACGTTGTGGATCTTGCTGCCTTGGGGCAGCTGCAACTCATATGCAACCTGCCCAATCCTGCGTATCACCCTGTATGGCCTATAAAAGTGATGCTTGAGCTTCTCAGCTCCCTTCTGCTTCAGCGACAACTGTCGGTATGGATGTAATCGTAGGTAGACCAAATCCCCTACCTCAAACTATCTCTCCACCTGACCTCTGTCGGCATACAACTTCTGCTGGTTTTGTGCTATAGCCATATTGTCCTTGAGAGCTCGAAGAATTTCCTAACTCTCTTGGATCCAAATCTTGGCTCTAGGAGCCTTGCTAGCACCGAACATCACATCAGCAAAAGATAAGGAATGATACCCATACAAAGCATAAAACGGTGACATACCAATGGACATGTGATGTGTCGTGTTGTAGCAGTACTCCCCCAAATGTAACCATCTCAACCATGCTCGCTGCTGCCCACTAACATAGTTATGCAAGTAGCCCTCCAGCCACTTGTTAACTATCTCCATCTGTCCATCTGTCTGTGGGTGGTAACTAATGCTCGGTGTCAACTCTGTCCCACCAGTCGGAAAAGCTCCTGCCAAAATCTGCCCATGAAGCGGCTATCCCTGTCACTGATGATGGTCTTAGGAAGACCATGCAACCTAAAAACCTCTCGGAAGAACAGCTCGGCCACTTGTGCTGCTGTGTCATGTGCGGATATAGCGAAAAAGTGCGCATACTTTGTCAGCCGATCAACGACGACAAAGATACAATCCTTGCCCTGCACCATGGGCAACCCTGTGATGAAGTCCATCGATATGCTCTCCCATTTCCCCTCCGGAATGGGAAGAGGCTGCAACAATCCTGCGGGATGGCTCATCTCCCCCTTGTTCCTCTAACAAACATCGCACTCCCTGATGTGCTGGAGTACGTCCTCCTTGAGGCCCTTCCATGAGAACCTCTCTCTAATGGCCCTGTAGGTTTTGGTAAACCCCTGATGGCCTGCCAATGGAGAATCATGTGATGCCTGGAGTATCTTCTTCTTAAGCTGAGATCCCTCAGTCAAGAAGATCATGTCCCTATAGTAGATGATCTCATCAACCACCCTGTACCTGTCATCCGCCACCTGTCCATCCAGCACCTCACATGCAAATCTATCCTTGGAGTACTCCACTAAAAGTCGAGCCCTCCAATCTGTATCCAAGCTCATAAGAGATAACGTGGCTGGTCTACGTGAAAGGGCATCTGCTACCACGTTATTCTTACCCTTGACATACTCAATGTCAAATTCATATGCTTGGATCTTACTGATCCACTTCTGCTGCCTCTCCTGTAGCTGCTTCTGCTCCAAAAAGAACCTGAGGCTGTTGTGATCAGTCCTCACCCTGAACCTATTCCCTACCAAATACTGCCGGAATTTGGCCAAGGCATGCATAATGGCCAACATCTCCTTGTCGTATATAGAATACAACCTCTCGTGCAGAAGGAGCTTCTGGCTCTCAAAGGCTATAGGGTGTCCCCCCTGCATCAATACTGCGCCGATCCCCTCTCCCGACGCATCACACTCCAAGACAAATGGCTGCGTAAAATCCGGCAATGCAAGCACTGGGCAGCTACTCATCACCTCCTTGAGCCTATCAAAGGCTCGCTGCGCTGTATCCGACCAACTGAATGCCCCCTTCTTCGTCAAATCTGTAAGGGGTGCAGCAAGCTATGAGAAACCTTTGACGAACTTCCTGTAATAAGTACATATACCAATGAACCCTCGAAGTTCCGTCACGTTTCTCGGCTCCGGCCAATCTCTGATGGCCCTAATCTTCTCCTCATGGACCCTCACTCCGTCCACTCCAATAATGTGACCCAAATACAACATCTCCGTCATCCCAAACTCACACTTGGAGAGCTTAGCATAGAACTGTTGCTCTTCCAAGATGTGTAGTACTGCCTCTATATGCTGGAGATGCTCCTCCCAAGTCCTACTATATATGAGTATGTCATCAAAGAAGACCAATACAAACTTCCTCAGATGACTGCGGAAGATATGGTTCATGCAAGACTGAAAAGTGGCTGGTGCATTGGTTAGCCCAAAAGGCATAACCAAAAACTCAAAGTGCCCATAATGACACCTGAAGGCGGTCTTGGGAATGTCCTGTTCCCTCACGCGAATCTGATGGTACCCTGATCTCAAATCAATCTTCGAGAAGAACTTGGCTCCTCTCAGCTCATCCATCAACTCATCGATCCTGGGTATAGGATACCTGTTCTTCAGGGTCTTCTTGTTCAGGGCCCTATAATCAATGCACATCCTCAAGGTGTCATCCTTCTTCTTCACCAATACTACGGAAGAAGCAAACGGACTCGTTCTCGGTCTGATGTGCCCAAGAGCCAGCAACTCCTGGATGGCCCGCTCAATCTCATCCCGATAGGCTTTGGGATGCCTATAGGGGGTAGTGATCACCGCCTGAATGCCTTGCTCAAGCTCAATGGTGTGCTCAAACCCTCGGTTCGGTGGCCGACCTGGTGGTATATCCCCAAACATTGCATCATACCTGTCAAGGATGGCCTGTATATCAGGATGAACTGCTCGACCGGTGGTCTCTGCCTCTGATGCCCGCAACTCAACCGCCCACTCTATGTCTCCCTTCCGGAAATCTGCCTCCATCCGGTGTGCCGAAACTGTCTGAGGTGGGTAAGTGTGCATCCCGCGGATCTTCTCATGCTTCCCGGTCTTCTTGTCATCCCACTCCATCTCTAAGGCCTCCCAATCTGTGGTGACCTTCCCCAGAGTAATCAACCACTGAACACCCAATACCACATTGGTATCCGGTATGTTGACCACGAAAAAGTGATCGGTCACGGTGTAGGTACCCATCGTCACTGCCAACTCTGGAACATACCGGGCACACTGCATCGTCTGGGCTCCTGGGACCAAGACTGAAAATCCGTCAAAGCTCTCGGTCGGTATACCCCTCCGCTCGACCATCTGTGCATCAATGAAGTTGTGGGTTGCCCCACTGTCAACCAAAACTGACACTCGCTGGCCACGTATTGTCCCTCGTACGCGCAACGTCAAATACTTGGGAACTCCTCGCAAGGCTGCAAGGGTCCCTCTTGTGGGTGCAAAAGCTGCACCTCCTGTCCCTGGAGGTGGAGGTGGCAACTGATCCTGGGTCGTCTGACTATCTCCTGCCTCCTCATCCTCCTCCTCATCCTCTTCCCCGCTATCATCGGAGAAGACCTCAATGAAGTGTGCTTTGCCAGCAGCACACCTATGCCCTGGTGCCCACGGCTCCTGACAAGTGAAGCACAGCCGCTTCTTCCTCACTCCTGGTAAACTCAGCATATGTTGTCACTGTCGAGTGTCCGAGTGTAACCATCCCATGGAACCACCAATCCTGGGCCTCACCATCCAAATGTAACGTCGTCACCTTGATGGCCTCCGTCTCTGACATCTGGTTAAGCTGGAAATAGATGTCCAGCTTCTCCACCCAAGACTTTGCCGAACTGTTTGATGATCCATCAAACGTAGGCAAATGAAATCTGCTAGAGGCACGGTGGGAATCTCCATCATGATAATGCCGGTGCCCTCTATGATGGTCGCGGGGTCTACTATCCCGCTGGAGCTGCACAAAATCTCTGAACGTGAGAGCATCCCTGAATTCTTGCTCGTAGGCCTGATACTCTGCAAAATACTCGTCTAAGTGTCCAGGCTCTTCCTCTTGCTGGGCTCCTGCCCCTGTATCTGCTCCCAAGAAAGTGGGCATGGTAGAGCGGGTAGGTGCACGGGAAGCCATCGGCTGGGGAGTATCACGCTGAGCAGCACCCTGCTTCGGCAAATGGTGGGATGTACTTGATCCCTCTCCGACCTGGTAAACCCGCGGGGCCTCACGCTGTCTAGCCTCTACCGCAGTAAACCTCTGTCCTATCACCTCAACCTGTCTGGCTAACTCCTGCACTGATTTGAGGAGCTGGTCCGCAAATCTCTTCCCGTCCTCGTCTACCATCTGAATCCCCAACTCTGACCCTAACATAGGCTTCCCCTGTTCTGCATCTGTCACAGGCTCCTCCTGCTCTTCGTTTGTCACAGGCTCCTCCTGTTCTGTGTTCACCACTCAAACACAGTCTCCCTCTCCGTAAGTGTTTTCCAACCTATGCTCACGATCTCTGTACTTCTTGCCTCTGTAACAAATATATGGTCTTTTCCCTGGTATCATAGACCACTAGCTCCACAGGCTGAGCCAGAAGTATGCTCTGATACCACTGTAATATCCCATTTCGGGGATATCTCTAAAACACAGCAAACTCCAACCAGAGATGGACTGGGAGGGCATTTACCGGATATTCCGCCTCTGAGAGAGGACGAGATCCGGAGGTTACCTGGCCCTTTCCAAACTCTGTCTAAGAGTGAAAGATAAACACACCAAGTGGTATAGAACTAGAATGCTTAGAAATATAAATAAATAACAGTGCAGCAGACATATAATAACAGAGACAGAAATTACGGCAACTCATCCAGAAAACATAGAGAGGAAATGCTGAGCCATTTTATTAATATGAGAAATATAATGAAGTACAATAGGTGATCAGAGTGATGGCACCTAATCTTGCTCAAGGCAAGTGACGAAACACTCTCAGAAAATACAGGAAATGGCTGCTCTATGAACTGCGTCCCAGCTGCTGGAAAACTGCCGTGTAGCTGCTACTGCTGGAATGGGCTGAATGCTAGGGGCTGATCCCTTTGCCGGAATGAGCTGAAAATCTGCAAACCTCCTCTACTCACCAACTCGGACAAAACCCAGAAACCATATCAAAAATGGCCAACCCCCGAAAATCACTAGAAAATGCCTCTTCAGGGAATTACGCTGGCCTCCAAGGCTCTGCGTAGAGGCTAAATGGAAATAGCTGAAACACCGCCTCAAACTCTGCCAAAATCCTCCTGTGGGCAAAGGCTGACCCTCTGCTCAAAATCTCGGCTGAATCTCCTGCAGAAACCCCAATCCGGAGCACCTCCAAAAGGGACTGCGTCCTCTCTCCCAGTGACTGCGCTGTATCTATAAGCTCCAGCTCCGCAACAAACCCAAACAACAAAACTACTCACAAAATACTGAAGAACTAACCTTGCCTGAGCAGGCACTCGAAGTCCCCCAAGGCTGAGGGCGAGATCTCCGACCGGAGACACTCAATGCACTAAACAGTGCTGCAGACATGCTAAGCAGCCAGCGTGCTCAAGAAGACAAACGTCTAGCTCAAAATCATCAACTCCAGAATGAATCAAATGAGGAGGCTTCTCCATCTTTTATAACGTTGGTTTCCCTCCAAAACCCCAACGTAGCCTCTCTCTCCTCCACGTGCTCATCCTCATCTGCGCAAAAGCTTCTAGAGTGTACGTGGGTCCCCTCCTCTACGTGATGTTTGGCCCCCCTTGGCTCCCCTTAAGTCATAACATTGTGCTACTAGGAGGATGTTTTATTTCACTTAAGTGAGTTAGACCCTCTCTACTCACTTTTTATTTATTTACAAACTTTAGACGTCAAAACTATACAAAATCAAATATTCCAATTAGTCGTCGCTAATTAGGAATATTACATTTTCCCAATCAAATAAGTTCATCATTAAGTTGATTCATAACCTACTTTAGCTCCCATCCTAGGATAATGGCCCAATAGAGGAAACACATGTAACACTAGAACTCGATCCCTTTCGATCAATCCCTCCTTGGCTAATCCAAATCTCCTTGTTGCCCCTCTTCCTCGAGCCTAGCACACTAGAGTATCACACTCCTTACTTGAGAAAATTTCTCTTTCAAAGGTTGGTGTCATTGTATGGTGTGTCTTCTCCTCTCCTTAGCCTTGCTTTTATAACTTTACATTGAGCTAAATCCCTAACCTTAATCTCCAATGAGATTGACATTCGAGATTAGAACTCGCCTCACTTGAGATCAAGGGATAAGATTAAAACATATTCACTAAAGTAATTTACTTTACTTTTCCTAAGTTTACTTTAGCTCAATAAGCCAACATAATAAATATGTGTTTTTCCTAAGTCTAACAAAGACTTAAGTTAGACTTAATTACGACACTGTCCGAGTGGCATTGTAATCATCTCATTTTTTTATTCATTCAATAATAATTATTATTCAAGTTATCATACTTGCAAACTTATTAATGTAAAAATTTTGTACATTCATGCTCTCTGTGTTCAATTAATTTACGTGATGGCTGTAATAACCCCGCTCCTGCAGCTTATAGCCGAGCTTGAAGGACCAATTAGTGAGATCAATGTGAAGACCAAGTTGCAGAACTGTATGGTTTATGTTCTTCTACATCTAAGGTTTATGTTCTTTCATCAGTTACTATCAATGTGATAACGGTCTATGTGATTTCTAATGCAAATTTAATGGAATGGAATATGGGCTTATATGGAACATTGAAGTAATCATCCTAAGAAAAGAACATGTTAATTAAATTAACATGGTATCAGTGCCAGGTTCAAGACAAGCCAAGGAAAGAGAAAGAGAAATCACTAGATGTTCGATGAAAATTCTCTATGACCTTCTTGCAAGGCACTCTTGCATATTCGTATTGCAAAAGTATAAGTTGCAGATCCTAGCAAGAATAGAGGATCACTAAAGATCAATGACCGAGCTCTCTGTCAAAATTATAGGAATCAGATGAATTATATCTATAGCCTCAAGTGCATGTCTACAGCCAGGAAGTTCTGGTACATTATTTCACTTAATTTAAGGTCAAAATTTTTGAAATTCCTTTGAGTTGAATTTGTTTTGGGAGATGGTATCTTGCTCGAAATTTCTGTTGCAGGTTCATGTGAAAGAAATTTCTGAAATTATATATGAGCCATATATTTCCTATCAACTGTTGCAGTGAGATTAATCTTCTCTATGCACATCTCTATCACATGATGTTTGGTCGCATTCTGCTAGGCTGATCCAAAATAATCTCAGCAGATTTATGCTGGCATGTCTTCGACCTTGTATTAGGGCTCAAATGTTACACAAGAGGTGTGTAAGGCAGAACAAGGTAAATACAATTCCCATTTCTTAAATTCTCTTCATCATCCTTTCAGAAGGACAACAATATTGTCATGAAGATAGATTTATGTAAAAGATCAGTCTTACGGGCAGCTTATCACACTCATTTTGTGAAGTTAAAGATTCGTATCTGTAACCAGATCTGAGGCAAACTTAGTTGAGGATTTTACTAAGTATTTTATTTAAAGCCTTAATTGAAGCATGACCTGAAATCATGACTCACCTAGTTCATGATAACCTGTAGTTATTTTTCTGAAAAGGTCTCACGTTCATACAGTAAAGATTAAGGCATACATCTCATGGATAGAATCATATTTGAAGCATCAAATGTAAGTTTACATAATGTTTCTAAAATAATTTATTATAATCCTCAATATTGTAATAACTGAGATCCTAATTTGGATTGAGCTGATCTATCTGGATGACCTCTATATCTTGTTGAAGTAATATCAACCATTATAATCAACACAGTCCTAAGGAACTTTCTAGCAGTCTGAGAAATTTCTTTGTTGCGGAGTTGAAGGAGAGATTTTGTTGTGGATGCATGTCTTTTGACAAAAAAAAATCTGGAGCTGTAATTTATGAAGGGGTACTGTACCTTCAAGATAGAGTTCTAGAATATTCTCTAATCAGAATAATCATGTTTTCCTCTGTATCAAGGAAAGAGATATGATAGAGAAATGATAGTGTTACAATAACCTTGACCCTGTTGCATACTATCCTTCATAACCTTCAAGTAACAATTAAGTGAAAACTACTTTACCTTGAGGTAGCTTTGCCACTCAAGGTCCATGAACATGGGGTGTTCTCTTTGTCCTAAACTCATGCCTACACAACATTTTAAAGGGAGGGAGGAGGAATTATAGTCATTTTTAAACAGGAAGGAGGAAAGGTGAACATGCGCTGGGTTGGTGAAGACAACATGTGAGAACAAAGTCTGGCAAGCCACGTGGTATGGGACGTAATATATGATGTTAGGTGTTATACTTTTGGGAGTCACATTAACCGTGATGGTGAGGAAAACCCAAGCACAAAGCACCAAATAACAAGAAGAAGGATGGAGCAATACCTACTACTACATGAATAATTGAGGATGCTTTGAAAATCTCAAGGATAAGTCCAACATTTGAGCACTAAAAGACCCTCCTTGATGCTAAGAAGATGGTATTATTGATTTAATATTAAATTCTTGCTTCTTTTTATAGCATGCACCAATAATGATAAAGGCTATGGCTAAGGCAAAGGCATAGGTAATGCCATGTCTCAATATTCATCTCCATCCCCATGATATGATAGAACAGTAATAGTCTTTGTCGTTGTTGCATCACATTCATTGAATGAGTTGGGAGTTTGTTGTTTGATTGCACAAACAACAAACCAACCAGTGAGCACCAGTGGCAAATGGTGATGACCATGGGGGACCACTTTAATTGCAGTAAGTTGGCCTCTTTTTACTAGTACAGAACGCCCCTCACATGATTTTTGAGAATATCCGAATTCCAAAAATCCCAATCGGACCTCAGATGACTGGATGGATGGATGTTTGTGGGGATTGATTTAATGTGTAGGTGGGTTGTCTTCAGAGTATGAAAACCACCAAGGATGGCCCCAGATCTGATAATTTAATTCCTATTTATAAAACTGAAACAACTTCTGCAACTCTCATACATTAGAAATACAGTCTTAGCAGCAGCACCGACTGCCATCATGTCGTATTACAGGCTTCAACAAGAGGCTGAATCAGAATTTCTGGAGGTTGATCCCAGTGGTCACTATGGCCGGGTAAAAAAACTTTTGGGCCAACCTAATATTTACTTATACAAGTGATCCTTATATTGGGTAGAAAGTTGTAACATTTTCTGTGTTATGTGTGCATATATATAGAGTATTTTTGTGAGAGGATTACAGATCCGATTGATATAATCTTATGTTTTTTTGCAGTACAATGAGGTGCTTGGAAAGGGAGCATCTAAGACTGTATGATTTTAACCTACTAACTCTTATGTAATCAAAATTTATTTAGGCTTCCCCAACAAATTTTTCTGCAATGAAAATTTGTTTTTTTTTTCATCTGTGTAAACCTTTGTGTACACAAAATTTGTGTATGCTTCCACTCACAAGCTCTTATTTAATCAAAACTTGTTTATGGATCCACCCAGAAGTTCTTTTGTAATAAAAAAATATTTTTGGATCCATCCATGAGCCCTTCTATAAGCAAAATGTGTTTATGCTTCCACCCAAAAACCATTCTGTTTTCAATTTTTTCTTATGCTTCTGCACACAGTCTCTTCTGTAACTAATAACCGGTGCATACTTCCACCTACAAGCTCGCATGTGTTAAAAATTTGTTTATGCCTCCACCCCCATACTCTTCTGCAATCAAAATTTGTTTTAGGATCCACCCAAAATCTCTTCTGTAATCACAATTTGTTTATGTTTACATCCAGAAACACCTTTGTGATCAGTGATTGTTTGCTTCAATCGACAAATTCTTCTGTAACCAAATTTTGTTTTTGGATCTATGTAGACCTTTGAGTAATGAAATTTGGGTCTTCTGATATTGATTATGATAGATTGTTTGATGCATATGCAGATACAGAGCCTTTGATGAAATAGAGGGGATTGAAGTGACCTGGAACCAAGTAAAAGTGAATGATATTCTGCAGTTTCCTGAGGATCTGGAGAGGCTTTATTCAGAGGTCCATCTCCTAAAAATTCCAAGGCACAAGAATATCATCAAATTATTTTCATCATGGATCGATACCAAGATAAGGAACATCAACTTTATTACAGAGATGTTCACATCTGATACTCTTAGGCAGTAATTTTCACTAGCCCTTCATTAGTAGACTGGTAGTTATGTGAACTTCAATGAATTTGTTGGCTGGATGTATAGATATCCAATGGCAGATTTCTTGTTCTTCTTCTGGGGTTCCAGATATAGAAAAAAACATAGACGTGTAGAATTAAGAGCTGTGAAGAATTGGGCTCATCAGATATTGTGAGGGCTTCTATACCTGCACAGCCATGATCCTCCCATAATACACAGAGATTTGAAGTGTGACAACATATTTCTCAATGGGAATCAGGGGGAAGTTAAGATTTGAGACCTTGGTCTGGTTGCAATTCTGTGTAAATCTCATTCAGTTCACAACGTTATCGGTAAAACTAAATACATGTAATCTTGTCCTTCCATTCTAGACATATTTCAATTCTTCTTGGGGCTTTCTAACCTCTGAAAGGTTTTATGCAGGAACTCCAGAATTCATGGCCCCTGAACTGTACGGTGAGGAATACAAAAAATTAGTTGATATCTATGCATTTGGGATGTGCCTATTGGAAATGCTCACCCTTGAGTATCCTTACAGCAAATGCTCCAACCCAGCTCAGATCTACAAGAAAGTATCTTTTGTAAGTTATTTCATCGTTGAAATATATTTCAATACATATATTTCTTGGATCCCGATGAGACTTGAACTCTTTGCCAGTCTGGCAAAAGCAAGCATTCCTTATCACTTGGAGTTCTGACTTGGGGACTACCCTACTTAGCTATTTTTTATACAAGAATTTTGGAATTGAATTCTAGTTCTCAAATTGATTCTCAGGGGAAAAAGCCAGCAGATCTGTACAGACCGAAGGATCCTGAAGTGAGACAATTTGTTGAGAAATGCTTAGTCACTGTTTCCAGAAGGCTTCCTACAAGAGATCTCTTAATGGACCCATTTATACAGACTGATGAGCATGGCTTAGAATATTCCTTTTCTAGATTATATTTCTGCAGAGATGATGTAGGGTAACTTCGCCCATTATCGAGAGAACCTAACATTGAAGCCTTTCAAAATGGTGGACATAAATTACTCCAAAGCATGTATTTTTTTCATCCTTACAGCAAGAATGGGATTTTTGTCCACTATGAGAACAAGAAACAACAGAAGGTTGTACCTTTGCCCTCATACTTTATAGAGGACAGCATGTCTCACAACATGGATTTCACTGTCAAAGGCGAGAAGGTAATGAATCTTATATTTCACTGGAAAACCATGAACCTGCTGGCAGGATTTGAAGCCTAATGTTGCTAACAAAGTAAATTGTAAGACTATTTGCTATTGCTATTTCTATCAACTAGTCCCTAGTCTATTTTTTCACCCGTGTTAATGTCACAAGTTTGATACATCTTGCAGGGCACATTCGTAATATCTATTTCCCATTTTATGTGGAAGGAGATACAGCCATGAGTGTGGCCAGCGAAATGGTTGCGGAGCTTGACCTTGCTGATCAGGATGTTACAAAGATTGTAGAAATGATTGATGAAGAAATAATGGCTTTGGTACTTGATTGGAAGGGAGGGGTAGCAATAGATGATCACCATTCCTTCTATGACCATAATCATTCTCCAACAGAACAAGTGAAACTTGTTGGTGGACTCATAAATATCATGTCTCTAGTATCTCTTCTCAGAGTTCCCTGTTGGAATACCTGAGGTCTCATTACCACGTTGACAAAAAATCAGAAATAGTGCCTCATACTTGAGTTGAATGTGCAGCCATGCATGGCCGCTTTGAAGAAGTCACACTACAGGTTAATGCAATATATTTTTATTCATATGTAGAAGAGGAGACTCCTACGATTTCAAGTGGATCATCAGATGTTATTCATAATGATTAGGTGAATGGAGAGGATCCAGTTTCACCTAGATCTTTAATATCATATGGTTCAGGGATTAGCAATTTTGAAGATCCTCAATCTTGTCTAATATCCTCAGGTATTGGTAACAAAGAGGACATAGTTTCAAGCAAACCTACAAAACCTCCAGAAAATAGAGGATATGTAGGTAAATTTGAAGAAAGTTGTAGCCATGGATTGTCTGAAGGGTTCAGTCTTGTTACTGATTCTGAAAGTCTTAGCTCAGTCCACAAACCTATGCTCCATCCTCAATCACCATCATTAGTCAATATTTTATCTGATGGAGATGAATATTCCACCAACAGAAAGCTGCGATTGTTAGCAGTCAAACATCTGAAGGAATTAATGGAACTTCAAAGAAAACATGAGCATTCCCTCTTAGAAATTGAAAATGAATTGAAAAACAGAACACCTTTGGGAACATCTTTACATAAGAAGAAATCCAGTCCTAGAATAAATTTTCAAGATCAGAAATTGAATGTGAATGGGCAGCAAGAGCACCATGAAGATGACTCAGGCAGACATGGCACAATTTTTAGGGACAAGGAGTTTGTAGCCATGAAACAAATTGGATCTGATGTTCGGGGAATGAGGCTTTATAGCATTCCCAGTCATAGATTATCACCATAGGAATCATCAGTCAGTTCTGATTTTCCAGGTCCAAGTAAACTTGCAATGAATTCATCTCCTACCCATCCTGTTAGGAAAATTAATAGAAATATAGCTCCAAACCAAAGGCTAATGAAAATTCATTATTTTAGTGGTGTTGACAGTCAGCGCTCTATTAATTATCTGGCCAAAGAAGTTAGTAGGCAGAAAAATTTCCAGACAATAGGAGAATTTCCAACAGGAAATGTCGATGAAAAGAAACATAGTCTTGAAAGGTTGAAACGATTTCCATCTATATCTCAGAAATCTTCTTCAAGGAACTGCAAGGAAGGAAAAAATAGATACTCTGAGAGAACTGAAGCACACTTGTAACATAAATTTATTTCCCTTAGTTTAGAATATAGATTGGATACTGCATTGAAAACTTATCAATTGTATATATGAGCTTTGCCTTCTAGAAGAGGTAATGGTTAGTGGTAATACTATGCAAGGTTCCCCGGAAAATATTCCTTCTCCTTGGCACCTTTATGGTCTCCCAAGAATTTTGGTAGTAAGGGTAGTATTTTGAAATTATACAGAATCACAGGAAAAATTTATACATTCTCTTTCATTAGGATAGGCTGCAACTGCCAAGGCCTACTACATTGTTGACATGTACTATGAGTTCACCAGTTCAGCTGATGGTACCATTCAGATGGATTTGTGGGTTATAATCCAAATAAAGTGCTTCTTGGCTGGATAGAACCCAGTTCCTCACCAGCTTTTCCAGTTAACTGAGAATCCATGCTTGTATGGGCTTTTAATTTATGTCAAGCTTTTGGGAGAATTTGTATCTTTGTAGTATTCAAGATTTTCAGAGCATAAGCTATAAAAGAATGTCTGCACCAAACCAGAATTAATAAAATAGTTTAATGCATAAGAAATTACACCTAAGAGATCTGCACCAATCTCTGTATCAATGCAAGCACTCGTTACTTACCAACTTACCAAAAAAAATGAAGGCCCAACAAACTAGATATAATTATTTCAAATTACACAAGAGTAAACAATCAAAACTACATAGTAACACCACTCACATATCAAACAAGTCTTCCAAGAAAAGGCTGCTCTTACAGAAGGGCTTCATACAAAGACACCAATTGTGCTACCAGTCCTGTTTACTTTATTGCAATGGAAAATGGTCGATGTTGTACAGAACAGTAGCTCAGACTATCTCCACATCATATCTAGTATGGTAAATAATTGACACTAGTATTTCATTTTGGGAACAAAATAAATTTTGCAGGCACTTCATGAATGTATCAAAAGATGTATTCAGATTAAGGAAAAAAACCATCAAGTCTTTCAGGCAATCTAGTGGTAAGTAGGGAGCTTATTACAACAATAACCCAGTTGGAGACCTGGCAAGTGTGTCCAAACCAATAAAGAGCTTTGTTAAACAGAAAAGGACCACATTTGTTTGCTTGTTGTGCCAGTTATATACGATACAGAGATCCATGGTCCCTTCATCAGAACAAATGGTGTTTCACTCGCAAAAATGGAAAGAATAATGCCATCAAATTGCGCATACATGAACACACATTCCAAATCTTCAATTGTTTTGGAGACAGCCATAAAAGAAGGCATTAAAAACTTGCAACTGTCAACAATATCAAACCATCTCCATAAAACAGAAAGGATACACATTTAAAAAAAAAATTCATGCACATTGGCATAACTCAGTAAGTCAGCATTTAGGACCTTGAGCTAAGGTTTTCCAGCCACCTTAACAATCCTTAAGGTGGCTGGAAATAGATAATCATGACAAGCTCCAAGGGTTGGACAAGTCTTGGCTGAAGCCTTATGTTGTAAAATATGAATCCATCAGGCAAGTCTTGGGCCAACATTCAGACTTCATTGATGAGTTTTGGCGCATTTCGAAATTAACTCAATTTTTTCTACAATGTTTGGTTGTAGAAAATCAGTGGAGCAAAAAAAAAAGACATTTTCAGGGAAACAGGCCTGCCTAACAGAGGCCAAAAGTTGGGTCACTGGTTTGAAAACAGGAATTTCATTGTCAAGCAAATTGGATGGAGCGGCCAGCAAGGGAACATGACAAGTTGTTGCCTCAGACTTGCATATTTTTGTGGGCTTGTTTGTCTGTATTCAAGGTGGTTTTGTGGTTAGAGAACCCTAGAGGAGAGAGTGATTTGGTCTTGGAACACATTTTGGGAGGAACTATGTTTCTTTTAGGTGGGATTCTTTCTTATTCAATTGAGGACTATGCCATGACAAGACTCATCAGAGAAGGCAATGAATTCCATGGATGTTATAGGGATTCGAATAGAGGCTGGGAAGGTCTAGGAGACTATGGAACTGCAAATACGTTTTTTATTGATACTTCAATAAAAATGGAGACCTCGTGCATCTCTAGAAAGCAGTTCTACCCTGCCTCACATCTATAGTAGCTATTGCAAAACTCTCATATATGCTTGAACATGGGAGGAACATGATCACAAATTACAATATTATTTTGTTTCCATTTACTCTCCTCCTCTACGAATTTCATAGCAATTGAAATCATTACTTTATTATATTATTTGAGCATTATATGGAAGGCTTCATGTAGTTGTTTCACAAGGTGCCATGATTTATTTTCAAGAGAC
>JAXQQM020060372.1:0-43515 GCA_034641835.2 Pinus albicaulis
TAGGGTTCATAAAATTTTGAATTGACTTTGATAAGTCTTGTAAATATATATCTTGCTTTCATAGTTATTTTCCATATTTTCATAAATGTGTTGGGACACCTAATCCTACATGGGTAGGTGTGGAATGCGAAAAGTCACAATGGAGTCCAAGTGACCTTGGAATATGAAACCAAGAGTCACACCATTGTACTATAAATGTACATCTTTGTATAATGGAAAATAAGAAAGTCTCACGCTTATCTTTCATTGTGTGTTGTTTCTCTTGTGTGTGCATTCTTCTTCTCATACACCATGTGTGTGCTTCAACATGGTGTTTAACATGGTATCAGAGCGGGCGATTGCTGGCCCTGCTCCAAATTGAGTGAGCCATTTGTGTTTATGGCCTGTGCATATCTGCAAAATTCTTGACATTTTTGCAGCACTCAGAGTTTCTGCAGCAGTGTTTTTGCCGCCATTCATAAGTGTTTTGAAGAGGAGCAGCATTCAAAATCCCAGCATTCAGAAATTGGCAGCATTCAGAATTTGTTTTAAAGCAGCAGTGGTTTGGAGAAATGCAGCTTTGTGCACCTGAAGGTTTTCTCACTGCTCATTTTTTCTGCAATCTCTGCTTTTTTAAGCTGCTGGAAAATAGTTTAAAGAGGGTTTTTGAAGATATTTGTGAGTTTTCACTGAAAATTTCTGAGCTTCTGGACTGCATTTCTCTGCTGCTGGGCTATTGGAAAAATTTCTAGGTTTTATTGGCAATTTGCTGTTGCATTTCAGTACTTCAAATTTGTACTGTTGCCCCCATTTCTGTAATTCTGGAATCTTTCTCTGTTGTTTTAAAAAAATAAAAAAATAAATATAAAATAAAATAAAATAAAATAAAAATATTTTTTGGCCTTTCGGCCCCTCTCTTTACTTCCCAACCTGCAATTTTTACAACAATACACCAGCTGCATACACTCGCCACTATACACACTCCCTACCTCTCCCTCGAGTTACAACGCTCCCTACATACCATTTTCCATACCTCTCTGCAACTCTCACCCAGGCCTCAAGTCCCCCGCTTTCTCTACGCCCCTACGCTACCTCCCATCGCTTCAACGCACAATCCCTGGGAATACGCCCCTCTCCTTACATTACACACGTCCCCCTCTCATCTCAAACCCTGCATCTGCATCAAACTCTCCCCAACACTCACTAAAACTATCGGCTCTCCTTCATTATTATACTCCTCACTCTAATAATTCTCCTATGCATCTACCCGCCTCGCTCTTTGATACGCTCCTTTTAAATTTCAAATCTCCACGCTAACCCTGCACCTCACCACATCCCTTGTCACTCCATCTCACTCACGCCCCTTTCCTCCCTAGCCTACGCTACCCACACGCATTCCCTTACCTGCTTAACGCAGCCTTTAAGCTTCGGCCCTCTGCATATATTCAACCCCTCCCCACGCGCCATTTCTTCTATCACTCTCGCCCTTTCGAACCTTACAACTCCCTTACGCCTCTCATAGCCCAAGGCTTAGCCGTCCCTCTCCCCTCCTCGCTGAGCTCTCTCCACCAACACTTTCCGCAACATTCTCACCGTCCGGCCCTCACGGTGCTATCCGCCCCACTCCCTATTTCCCATTATCTCCCGCTTCTGTGATTTTTATTTTGACTTTCGATTTTTTTGAGAAACGGACCTCCTCACCTCAGAAGCACGCTTTCCATAACAAATGTCACAATCCGCCACTTTAAAAATACCGCCTCTTTTTAAATCGATTTTTATAATTTTAATTTATTTTAATATACCCGGGGCCCCCCACCCCCATTTCACACTCTACCATTCAATAACCTCCTTTAAATTAATCTCCACCCTTCCATATAAACAAATTCCCTCCCATTTTACATTAACTTAAAATGATTTAAAAAAAAAACAAGCAGTAAAAAGAGAAATGACATGTGAAGCCAATGACAAGTTAGAATAGAAGAGAGAATTTTTGCATTTTGATTTAGTATTGATAAAAGGGTGATTTTCTGAAGAAATTGACATTTGAAGACGAGTTTTTATTGGTACAAAACAACTCTTTGAAGAAAAAATTCAGCTGCCATAAAAAGATTCTTGCACAAGTGTTTTCAGCTACACATTTACAAATATTTTGCAGAGATATGTATTGAGCTAACATTGTATTTTGAGTGGAATTTGTAGCTCATTCATAGTTGGAATCAGTGAATTTGAGTTGTTGATGTAAGTCATTGTTGATTGTCCTCCATCATTTGAGGAGCACATTTTGTACTTTGAGATTTCCATAGTTGGAAGTTCTCTTGAGTCACTTGTATTTCTTGTTGCATCACATTGTAAACGGGTGCATTTTCGGTTGAAGCCGACACCCTTTCATTTTTTGAGCCTAAGTTGTTGAAATGGCCAAAATCAATGAGGCATTAATGTTGTTGAATGACCTCATTCATTCAAATGTTGATGATATGATAAGAATGAGCAAGCATGCTCTTTGTAACATTCAAAATTGTTTGCTAGATGCACAAGAAAAGATTGAGTTTTTGCAGTTGGAATCTCAGCTCCAACAAGATGAACTTCAGCAAAAGAGTCACCATTCTGAACCTGTTTCTGTTCAGAAGATTGAGAAGGACTCTCATCAGAAGAAAGAAGATAAAGTTGCAATTGATTCCCATTCAGTTCCTTGTACTAGAGCAGATTTACATGCAGATGCAGCAGCTCAGCCTGCACTTCTCAAGCCCATCATCAGACCTTGGGAAGAGCTTGTCCACAACAAGCACCGAACTGGTCTTGGATATGACAAGGATGTGTCCTTCATATTCCGTACCACATAAATCCATCATATTTCGGGAGTGTCGATCTTATGTATGACACACTGGGCACTGCCTGCGCATCTTGCTCCGGGCCGCGTTCTTAAAATTGTGAAATGCCAACACCGTGATCGAGTTGGCCATATGAAATATCATTGTTTTGATCTCAATCCATGCAAGCACCGTGTCGGCACACCCATTCTTCACACAAGCCTCCTACAAAGAACCAAGATTCATCTTGGATGATCGTTTTTGGTAATGGCACGGGTTAGCCAAGAAGATGTTTACGATATTATTTTAGAACTTGTTCATGATATTGAACAAACTTGCAATTGAGTTTTCTACTGTTCACGCCAACAATATGGGGAAAATGGTGGTCATGTACAAGCTTCGACGCACAGATTTGGTTTAGCCCAGCCTATGGTGTATCATTCCATCTGTAGGATGTAGCCAGAGACACGGATGCCCATGAGCATGCCTTTGGTTGGTGGGCAGCCTTAAACCATCATATCTTTGGTTGGTGGACAACCTTAAACCATCACAGGTTGTAGACCTCCCGTCTTTTAGGTTGAAGGTCTCCCTTTCATATATGAGGGACACTTCCTCTAGCAGAAGCCTTGAGCTTCTTGCCAGCTTTGGTTGAGTTCCAGAAAATGCTTCAGCATTCCGTAGTTGTTGTAATCCTAAACCATCATTGTGTAGGGTGATCTCCTCTTTGTTGAATGTCTCCTTTTATGAGGGACAATTCCTACAGCGTAAGCCTCTCACTTTCTTGCTGCTTTTTGGAATAGTTCTAACCGCAGTCAGCATTGGCGCTCCGCTATCAGGTCATCCTAAAACCACCTCTCTTTTCCAACATTTCAAAGAGTTGATTCAGCCAAGTGTTGCCATGTATACTTTGCAGATTTGTATTACAACTCTTTTCTTGGACTCACACATACCCCTTCGGATTAAGGGGGGATGTTGGAACACCTAATCCTACATGGGTAGGTGTGGAATGCGAAAAGTCACAATGGAGTCCAAGTGACCTTGGAATGTGAAACTAAAGAGTCACACTACATTGTACTATAAATGTACATCTTTGTATAATGGAAATAAGAAAGCCTCACGCTCATCTTTCATTGTGTGTTGAATCTCTTGTGTGTGTCTATTCCCTCATACACCATTGTGTGCTTTATACATGGTGTTTAACAAACATGAAAAATAATAAAAAAATAAAAAAGAGGGTAAAAATTCCTAAAAGAAAGATCAAAGGAATTAGAAAAAATATATACCCCACAATAAAAAAGAGATAAAAATAAGACCTGAAAGTGAGCAAGTCCAGATGCCACTACTTTTTACTTTTACAGCAAGAATAATAATTATGTGCAGAGTGTCATTAAATTCCATAATCCATGATGATTTAAACTGTTCAAATTTAACTTCTCATGTTTTCAATTTCAAGTTTTAGATAGTGAATAAAGGTTTGTCAGACAGTTTAATCCTGACAAATCAGTAGATAGGTAGAGAATAATGAGGAGCTCAACAATTTAATCTGAGCCCTCGGATGAACTAAGGTAGATTTAGATATTTTATGCTTTAAAAGAATAAATGTTTCAAGGTTGGAAGTCTAAATGCACCTGCCAAATGAAGAAAAAAATGTTAGAATAAGGCTGAGTAGGTAGAATGAAGTGGAGAAAACATGTAATATTAATCATCGGGAAAAATCACTAATTTCCCCTCCCCTATAAGTATTCAATATTCTAAGCTATCAGTCAAAGAGGCTTAGAGAATTTCTCTGACTTCTGTTGGGACCAGACCTAAGGCTTGATGACTGGTTAGTTGAAAATGTTGAGTTCTTATTTTAAAATCCTCATTTATCATTATTCATCCCTCATTCATACATTATAACTCCTTTTCATAAGTAAAGACTCATTCTTACTTAGTGAAGCATAAAACCCCATGTAATTAACTTCATCCCTTCATAAACATACATAAAATCCTCAAAAATACATTTATCCTAAGTATTGGTGAAATGATTAAAAGATAAGCTATGTTTTACTCTTACACTTTACCTAGTGATTTTATGTATTTTGTGTTGTATTCCATTTCTCTTTCATATTAACTTTTAACCTATTTTATTAAATCCCCAACTAATTACCTTATCCTACTTATTTAATTCCCTATATCTAAATACCCCAAAAAACCCACTATTATAAAGTTTTAAACCAAAGTTATTACCCATGTGCTAAAATAAAAAACCCCAATTACAAAGCCCTTTGGTCTAAACTATCATTAAATAAATATCCTGCCCCTATGGTCGTTAAACCATTCAAAAAGGTTTAAATACTATATAATAAACTAAATACCGCACCCTTTATGTTTTTATTAAGACATATTACAAATGTTTTGAGTGGAACATATTAACCGCGCATTCCAAAGTTTTGAATCTAATAAAGTTACAAAAACTTTAGCCCCGCTTATACATAAAAGCCCACACCTTTGCATTGGTTAAAGCATTATCCTATGTTTTAAAACATTATCCCTCTGTTATTATATAAACCAATGTATAAAGTTGCTAATCCTTGCCGCCTAATAAACCCTACCACAATATATGATTAAAGCCTTTACCCGCAGCAAAACATAAAGGTTTAATTATATGTTTTAACTATCCGCGCATGCATATAAAGCTCGGTCCCACCATTTCATTTAGTCGTTGCTTTCCATTCAATCTCAGCCCTTCGCATCTAAGCTTCAGATCCAACGACTGATACGCAATATTGCATAGAAAATGTAATCGATCGCCTGAACTTCGAATGCACGCGAAATGGGCAGTTTTTCTCATTTCTCTCTCCTTGAAATGTTGCTTTTTCATTGAATCGTGTGCATTTTTTCCAAATCCACTTATTGCCCAAACACTGCACGATAACCACTGTCTGGTTTTCATTTAAAATCCAAAACCGCCTCCCGCCATGATGCGACCTACATTTAATACTGATAAATACGAACAAAATATATGTTAAAACCATTGAAAACCTTCATTTTATCATTTCATCTGTGTGTTTTAAACCTCTGAGTTGCCGCTTCCGACTGTATAAATATTTTTTAAGCCCCTGCTTGCTCTTTTATGCCCAGAACCTCTGAATTTCATCAAAATTTACCATTGAAGACTAATTGAGGAACTATTCATTGCTCCAGAAAGCTGCTGAAGTCTTTAAATTCAACAGAAAACCTCAGAACCCTTTCAAAGCCAAATATTTGCATAAAAAGGTATTTTTTGAATAAATCAAACCTACAAATTGAGTTTAAACTATCTTGAAGAGAACCAATCCTTTTTTTAAGAAAATTAATCAAATTGAACAGCTTAAAAACACAAAAAAATAGGCCAAACCCTGGCAAATTTTTCCCAAAACCCGTTTATCCTCTGCGCGACTTTCAAGCAATTTTCCTCAATTGTTACAATTTAAATATCAATTTCAAATATTTGGAAGGCCAAAAAACCTCTGAAATACCCTGAATTCCTATTTTCTCACCCAAACAAACTCAGAAAACCCCTGTTTTCTATTTTATAGCAGTTTTTATATCCTCAGATAAACTTGACTGAGTATAAAACCTAAAAGAGACTATCCTTAGCCTATATTTGCCCAGCTTTCCCTCTATTAAAAGAAAATTACTCTTGCAAACTATTTAATCTTGCAAAAGTAACCTAATAATGCTTAAAAAACAGAGTACCAAAAAACCTAAAGGATCCAAAGCCCCTAAGTCTACTCCAGTCATCACTACCAAATCTGCTATATCAGTAAACCCCCTTCAACCACCTGTGGTTGCTGTTGAAAGCCTTCCTTTAACTGATATTGATTATAAAATTGTTGATCCTGTTGTTGAATTCAATTTGTTAGATATACACAACTGGTGTTATGAAAAGTATCTAGACAAAGATGAAATTCCTATTTGGGAAACACATTTACCCAAGTATATAGTTCCCTTAACCCACCCAGGTCAAGAAGTCATAAGACTGTGTCAAAAATATTATGAACCAGATCAAAGGGTTGTAGTAAATGTTGATAAAGAGATACTTTTCACTATTACAACCCAGTCTATTAATCAAATGCTACAACTGTAGCCTAATCCCCAAGCAGTCCCCTTTTCTATAGAGGCCTTAAATTAGCTACACCTTGGCCTAGATTTCCCTAAAAGGTTCATGATCTTTCATAATTTTATGCCTTCTCATGTTGATATTCCAAAGATAAATCCTCCATACTCCACAGCTAAATTTTCTAAAGGTTCTAGACATATTATCTCTATGCTCTCTTTCATCCTTGGATATTTTACAGATGAGCATACTGATGAATCTATTCTTGGTTTCTTATCCACCATGTCTCTTGGTCAACCTCCATCAATCATTTTTTATTATGCTGGTTTCATAGCAGATGCCATCGACTACCAATTGACTAAATTACCCACAGAAGGAGTATTTAGATATACTTCTTATCTTTTTCATTTGTTCCTATTCTTTCAAGCAGACAAATTTCCAATCACTTTGCAAAAAATGGATATAGGGGGAGAACCTCTATCAATTATTTTTTGGACTTCATTACTGAGAAAAGAATGTAATGATTTCACCTATTCAGAGTTTTCAGAGCTATTTTTGCATCCAGCAATGACCATATTGAATAAATCAGAGCAGCCAAGGACCAGCGAAGAAATGAAAATAATTTTACAACTTTCAGAGCAGAACAAGGTCGTAGATTGGTACCTTTATGAAAAACACACTGAATTAAGGATTTTTGGGTCAAACTTGTTGCCTTACAAGTTGCCCAAGCATATGTGTATGAGAATTTTTACATTAGACTATCTTAGACAGGTTCTCAATTCAGATTCAATTGACTTTATGGCAGCCAAGAAGAAGACCCAATTTAAGTTAAAAAATCAAATTGGTTCATTTATCTGCAACCACAGAAATGTTGAAAAGGAAGTGACAAAGAAGCTATTAGAATTCAAATTTGAAGAGATTTTTCCATGGAATTATGATCCACAAGGGATCTTAAGCCAACTAAGAGTGAAATGTAAATTAACACCCTTTATTCATGAGTCAAAGCCTGAAATAGAAAAATTTTCCAAACAAGTTGAATGGATTGAAAATACCTTGACAGAGGCAGCCAACCAAAAAGATACAGCACAAGCATTGGAAGTTTCCAAACAGCCAGAAACATCAAGTAAAAGAGTCAGGGAAGAAGGAGCGTACACAGTAGAGACAACAACTGAAACTAACTTTAAAATAATCTATAACAAAAGGCCCAAGCTCAGTTCATTTGATAAGGAAAAAGTAACAATTGATATTGATGAGACAGATGCTCTAATGACCAATGATGATATAGCAATAGCCATAATCAATGAAACACTTGTGGAAATTCAAAAGGAAAAACCAGTAAATCAGGATGACACATAAATGATTGAGAAACAACACATCATGGAAGCCTCTTCCTCACAACCAGCTGAGGAAAAGTACTTGGACATTAAAGAGAAGTACAAGCTAATTAAGCAGAAAAATGAAGAAATAAAGACAAAAATATACTCTCAATTCTTGAAACAGAAGCCTGGAAATCAGAATATATTATTATCAGCATTTGATTATTCCAGCAATAAAATGATGATGTCATTTCTACAGCCTACTACCTCGGTACCAAAAATAGTATCAGACTATAAAAAGGTTGATCTTGAGGTAGACATAGAAAAAATCCATGAGTTGGACCAGATTGATTTCCATAGGCAGAGCTCTGTAATGTTATATTCTACAGTGGCAACTAAAGCAATGAGTGCCAATAAACTCCAAAATACCATCCTCAACATGCAAGATCAGATGAAGATGGACAAAGCTTCACTATATGCCAAAGACCTAAGGATCAAAGCCTTAGAGGAACTAGTATTAAAGGTGGGATATGATCCTTCAAACATCAAAGAAACAGAATTATTGATTAAGACAAAGAATGAAGATATAGCAGCTTTGAGGAAACAACTCAAACTTCCTCAAAGTGAGCATCCACAAACAAAAGAATGCCTCCAGGATCAAAGTGAAAAAGAGGAAATTATGAAACTAATACTTCAATTGATAGCTCAAATTAAGGAGATGGAAACACAAATGGACAAGCTAGTCCAAGAAAGAGAGACTGTAAAAGAGCCATAAATTCCTACAATTCCTATAGTCATCTCAGTGATTACTACAGCAGTGCCTTCTACCTTAGGAGAAAATTTAGCTCCAAAGGGCCCATTGGCAACTGCAGTGCCGGTGACTTCTGCCACCATTTCAGCTACAAAATCTTCTACCACAGCTGTATAGCATACAGATGAAGCCAGCCAAATAGTAAAAGAAATGGAATATATGTCCTTGAAGAAAAATGAAATAAACAGATTAAACAAGATGATTGAAAATCTTGAGAGTGCAAATAAAACAGCTCAGATTAATGCCAAAACTCATGAACAGAAAGTTATCATATTAGGGGAGCAACTCAAAAATCTAAAAAAGGAATTGACTTTCGCAGAGCAGATCTTCTACATCAAAAATCATCTCTGGGCCAACATCATTGAAGCCATTCATAATCAATGGCCTTCAATTCAAGTAATATTTGAATATAAAGAATTGTTATTGGCAGCTCAAGAAGAGATACAGAAGACCAAGGATGAATTGACTGATAAACCTGAACATACATTAACGCTCATAACATTTCTCAATAGCAAGAACAGATAAGAACTTGAGGAACTTCAAGTATTAGACTGGACAGAGACAATCCTACAAATCAGGAAGGTTGTCACTAAAAAGAACTTGATGAAAAATCTTGAAGAAAAGTGTGAAGCCATGAACCTTGCCATAACTAGATTTATGGTAAAGTATAAAAATCTTAGACAGAAAGGCTTACCTGATATACATGTTTTCAATGAAAATCTTATGCAATAGAAGGACTATGACAAAAATATCAAGGAGTTTTCTAAAGAGCAAGTAAACAAGCCACCAGCACAAGGCACTCCTACAGGGAAATTTTTACTTCAGTATTTTGAGGATTTATTCTTCTTACAGCATGAAATTAAGCATCTCTTTGTCATCAAGCCTACTTTTGCAAGATATATTGAGGCTGATGAGAATTTCAAGAAGTTGAAGAATGTGAAAATTCCTAAATCAAAAGAGTGGCATACTTTCACAGACTTGATGTAAAAATTGAAGATAAAAATAGTAAAACAATTTGCCTCAAGACAGTCAAAAGAAAAGAAAAAACAGTTTGCTGATTTTTACTGCTAAAATATGTATTTTAAAGCAGTAAGACAGTAAAATTGATGGTCAAATAGTGTAAGTGTCAAAGAGTATAAGGTTAAAGAGTATCAGCGAAGGCAAGTATATTGCAAGATAATATCTAGCAGCCAGCAAGCAGGACACATAGGCAGCCAATAGCTCCTTGTCATCAAAATAGTTCTATTTATTTTGGATAAAATAAGATAGCTTGTTGATTTGTTAAGCAGCTGTCCCTTTTATTATGTAATGATATTTTATTTTTCCTAAGTTAATTCCTAGAAGTCTTCTAGGATATTTGCAATACATTTTATATAAATACTTCAACTTTAGAAGTATTAAGGTGGAATAAAATTGTTGAAGGTTGTTATAGACATATTGTTGACTTGAAGGTTATGTATTTCGACTTTGAGTAGCAGACTGGATCACCTATTTGGCATCTACTTCAGGATCCCTGTGATAATCAATCTAGAGTGAAGTACTCTCTAAACTTATCATTTGTAATCTTGCTTTGTTTCATGCATACATCTATGTTTTAATTCTAAATCTGAATGTATAACTAGGAGTATTACTACAGGACATGTTAATAGCACCATGTTTTTAACTAGTTATCATTTCTTTGTTTTCTTTTGATTTCCGGTGTAGGGAACCCTTAATTGCTCCCTCTCCCGTTTGACCTCTATTTACTACTTCCCTTTTCCAGATCAAAGGATCCTTATGTGCCCTTTATCCCGATCATACCACCTCAAAAAAAAAATTCCCATAATCTCCAAGGGTTATGTATCTTGCCCTAAAGACATTTGACCTTTTAGGCCCTGATCCTAGTTCTGCTAGCTTGATTTAGACTCCATAGCCCAATGGACAAGTAAATTTCCCTCTATTCACCCCTTCCAATGATTTTTTCCCACCAAAACAATCAATCAAAACCAAATCTGCACTTTAATAACTAGCCTAATATTCAAAACTAAAACAAAAATAAATCTTAAAGAGAGAGCCCTCTCGGAACCCTAGGAAGGCTAGATCCTAGAGTTTGAAGTAGGTTTGTGATTACCTCTAGATTTCTTTGACTTAAATCCAAAATCCCACAACTTAAGAATTTACTAGAGTGATAACAGACAACATACATGTTAAACAAAGAAATCAATCCCACACAAGGCGAACACTCATGCGTGTTCATACACACAAACTCTCAAGCATGTATAAATGCTTCAATTCTATCACAAGTACAATCATAAGTACAAGAACCCCATTCATATGTATATGTACTTAAAGAGCCAAAATGAACAAATTTTGCTGCAATACTAGTGAGTCAACATACTCCACTTTCAGACACCTTCTTGGCATAACCATTCAACATGCATTCAATTGGAAAATAAATGCATCAATCATCAAAAGACATGCAAGGCCTTAATTGGATAAGAAATATAACCATCTCTTACCAAACCATTTCAATGGTCCCTCTTTCAACTGCACATCATCATGTGAATCATCCTGACCCGCATCAATTATGAATCCTCCTTTCCATTCTTATCAAGATCTCTCTCCACCTTCTCCAAATTTTGTGGATGTCTTGTTGGATGAAAAGTCCAACACTTGTCTACAATATGACCTTGCTTATGGAAATGTGTGCAAAACAATTGCATCTTCTTTCAACATGGTTTGCTTTTTCCAATGGACCTTTGGCTTTCTGCCATCCTTTGGTTTGAAAGTTTCATGTGCATGGCTATCTTCTTCCAACATCTTGAAACATTATGGTTATTCAAACCACAAAATGAACATGCAAACTTTCTCCAAATCTTATGTGAGAATTTTCCATGTTTATCATAATCAAAAGAAACTTTATTAAAGGCAGATTTATACCTTGAACATTCACCTTTTTTTCCTTCTTGAGGAGGAAAATTTGATGAGGTAGTGGCTCTCTTCAGAATACCAACAATGCATTCAATTACTTTAGAGATTTCAACATCATCCTCTTGTTCGCCATTCTCATTAGTTGCATGCTTATGAGCACCTTCTTGCAAAGTGGGTGTAAAACCTTTGCATTCCTCATGAACACAATATTCACAAGCTTGAGGTAATGAACATGAAATGAAATTACTTCTTGGAACACCTTCATCCGCCTTCATGCCTTTGGAGCATTCCCCGTCATTTTGTCCATAACCAAGCCCCAAATACTTAGGCCTTTCCTCAACAAAAATTGGCTCAACAATGCCTTGTGCATGTTTTTCTAACCCTTTACCTTCATAGCCCATTGTCATCAATAATTTGGACCCTATTCCTCTAGTGTGTATTTCAAAATCACCTACACATTCATCTTGAGAAGAATTAGAAGATAAACTTGATTTTCATACCTCCTTTTCATGCACATACTTGGCTAAAGTTTCTTTGGCAACATGGAGTTGAATCTCCATCTCATGCATATTTTCCAGGTTTTCATTTGCAATATGGAGTTGAGTCTCCATCTCATGCATCTTTCCAAGAAGCTCTTGCTTCTCCTCCTTCAAGGAAATCAACTGATCTTGAAGTATAATGCTCTCCCTCTTATCTTCATACATCTCTTACACCATAACATTCATGATGCAGAGCTTCTGCAACATCTTTTTATCAAAGATTTTTTCTAAGGAAGATTGGCTAGAAACAATGCTTAATGAAGTTTCAATCACACCTGCAATGCATACCAAGCTTCTTTGTTGTGAATTGAGAACTGAGCTCTCATTATTGACCTTCTCTTTCACACATAAATTTGCACACAGTTAAATTCTCCTTGCACAAATTCAAAAACCAATAGCCAATTCTTCTAGCTAACCTTGGCTAAAATGAGCTAAACTTTTTCTCCTATACCAACTTGATCTGAATATGGTAAAACTAGTTTTTATGTGTTGTCTCCCTCATCAGTCTAGTAAAAATGTGTTTAGGATCATCTCAAGTTAGCCAATTGTGAAGGGGTTTATGTGTCAAGTTTTAAGTGTCTTTGATGAGAAATTTATGAGTTAAGTAGCTTTTAAAAACTCATGTAAATAAAATAAAATACAGAGAAATAACACACAACAATCACATTACACAATAGCTGATAACGAAGTTCATCCCTCCTAGGCTACATCTCCATGGACCTACTTCAATTGGCTAGGCCCTCTTAGGATTAATGGTCAAATTTCTGATTGAATGCACCTGCAGTGCTCCAATGGCTTTGCAACCCACTCCGTTGGATTCAAAAGACCCAAAAATCTCAAAAATGACTATTCAATCTCTGAAAATGGTTTCCAGCTGATCTAGGCTTGACCTCCTCTCCTGGTGGCCCTAGGCTTCTTTAATCTTCAAAGTGGAAAAAACACTTTCAGAAGTGCTCCAATGCCTCTGAAACTTGTTCCATTATGTTTAGAGCATTAAAATCATTTAAGAATGACTCTTCTTTCTCTCCATTTGGTCTTGAGCTGATCTAGGCATGGCCTTCCCTCCTGATGGCCTTGGGCTTCTATTTTCTTCAAAGTGACAAAAACATCTTTAGAATTGCTCCTCTACCTCTGCAACCTATACCAATGGATTCAAGGCATTCCAATCTGCTAGGAATGACTCTTCTTGAGCCAAAATTGGTCGAAAATTGCTCTAGATAGGCCTCATTCAATTTCCCCTAGTAAACTGCCTCTAAAACTGGAGAAACTCCAGTTAAGGGCACCAAAGTTGGAGGCAGCTCCTAATTTAGCGGGTTCGTCAAAAAATCTACCAACTTAACTCTGAGTTAATTAAGGGATAATCATTGTTTAATTAATTATTAAGCGCTCTAAGCGCGCAATTAGTCGGAGCCTTCGCCACGATTATGTGATAAGGTCGCATAAGAGGGGGATGGCCCACGGGGCTGGCCCCCTCCATTCTCGTTGTCGGAATAACTTGGAAGTTGAAATAAATGCTAATTTCATGGTCTATCGAAACCCATGGGGGAGGCTCAACGAAAAAGTGACAGAGTTGTTGGGGGGAGGTCACGAGGTCAAACCCCGACCTCCGACCCTCCATGTATTGTTTTGTCAAAGGATATATTGCGCGCCATATATGGAATGTACAAACCTTTTAATATGCCAACATATATATTACGCGCTGTATATGTAATGTCCAAACCTTTGAATATTCCAATGGATATATTACGCGCTGTATATGTAATTTCCAAACCTTTGAATATGCCAACGGATATATTATGCGCCATATATGTAATGTCCAAACCTTTGAATATGCCAACGGATTTAACCTTTGAAATTTGGCTTAAATCCATCCACCATTGTTGAACCTTGGACTTTGGAAATTTGCATATTAATTCAAAACTTTTGTTAAATAAAATATATGCCCATAATATAAATTAAAACCAACCTTTGGACTTGGTTAAAAATTAACATGCCACCATATATATAATCTGAATTAACATGTCACCATATATATATATATATAATCCGATTTTAGGATATGAATCAAATATTATGGATTTCTACATATAAACTACAGTTCGACCTTGGATAGTGTCAACCATAGGGGGCACGTGGTGGCCCCTGGCTGCACCACGTGTCAGCGTTTGGTTGGGATGTCCCACCATATAAAAAAATTTGAATTCAGCCTTAGGAGAAACCATTTAAAAAAAAAATTTCACCTTCAAACCTTGACCAACGAATCATGCAGTGACACTTGTCACAGTTTCATTGGGTGAAATGGAGGAAACCCAAATTTTTAGCCTTTGACCCTGTTTGACCATTTTTTTTTGAAAATTTGGATGTTCTGAACGACGGTCAATGGGCTCTATCTTCCTCATACAAACTCTGTTTTGAGTGAAATGAATTGTGCCAAATTCCTAGTGATGGGCTGGATCCAGTAGTTCTAGTTTAGTGCAATTCTTAACACTTAGACTTTTGGCAATTTTTTGCCCCTAATCTAGATTTCGATCACTAACGGCTAGAAAACATCTCTCTTCATCTATTTAATCTAATGCCATGATCTTGTTCTTCATCTTGTCCTGAAGATGAACCACACTAGATGGTTTGAAACGCGTTGACTAAAATTTCTTTTATGTGACTTTTACCAAAAAATATCTCAACATTCATAATATGGATCACAAAAGCCTGAATTCAAATACTTCAAGTATTATCATCTTTGGGCATAGAAGTCATAAAAAAATGTTAATTTTTCAAAATTTCTGATAAAAATCCTTTATTACTCTTGTTATTTTTAGCGAAAAGGTCCTAGAATGTGTGTTTTATATATGTGTGTGTGTGTGTGTGTGAAAAATATGTATTTTTTTATGTGTTTAAAATTAATTTTTTTCTAGTGACATTTATTCTGTTTTTTTTTTCAAAGTTGTGTGAGTCATGAGATGACTACACACTTAACCTTTGGCAGCTGAGCCCAGGGCATGCGTAGTCAAAATCTCATTGCTTTCACACACCGCTTGAGCCACCCACTCCCTTAACATGGCGATATCTTTGCAATAGTTTAGGACTAGTGACCTTCACATCATGGAGTGCCTTAACAACACACTCAGCTGTCTATTCCATACTTGTGCACATTTTTCTAGTTACAATTGTTTTATGTGTATTGAAGTATTAATTAACGATACATAAATATGTAAAATAAATAACTGAAATAATAAAATTTTTATATCAGTTTTTTGTTTTGCAAAAAAGTTGAAATTTCATTACAAAAACTTCTAAAAACAAAAACATATGAAATGTCTCGAGAAAAAAATACAACTTGAAAAATGGTAAGATAACCAAAAAAAAACTCGTACTTATGACATAAGAAATTTTAAAGTGTCAAAAACATGTCCCCCCCCAAAAAAAAGTCGATGTTGCATCAATTTTGCATCAATGTTTTTCAAGATTGGCATGGAAATCACCAACATTTTAAAAAAATGTCCGTACTTAATAAATAAGAAAATTTAAAGTGTGAGAAACATGCCCCCCCCAAAAAAGGTCGATGTTGCATCAACACTTTTCATAATTGGCATGAAAATCGCCAACATTAAAAAGAAATCCCATACCTAATACATAATAAAAATTAAAGTGTCAAAAATATGCTTCTAAAAAAAGAGGTTGATGCTGCATCAAGATTTTTCAAAATTGGCATGAAAAGTATGATTTAAGGCGACCTCTAAAAAAGCAAGAACTTGGTACAATTCTCGTTAAGTTGGTAACTTTGTTCCCTTGGTTTCATCTTCCAAGAGGTCTCTTGGACTCCTCATGACAATTCAAGTTTACTTGTGGCTTTTCTCATTCTTCTCAAGTGAATAATAAAAATTCACATAATCCCCAAGGATTATGTTTCTAACATTGCCCTCTTAATCTAAAGGGGTGTATGTGAGTCCAAGAAGAGAGTTGAACTACAAAGGTTGATATCAACCAATGGTTGGATGTGCTCTTTAAAAATGGTAATTTAAGGAAGATGTGCTCTTCTACTGGTGGTGTTTTAAGAATGACAACCAACTTTGGAACTTGGCTCAAAGTAGTGTTTAGAACAATTCCGAGTCTGGATAAAATTTGATGTCTTATATGAAATGGAATTTCTCTTTGATGGCAGTTTGAAAATGACCACAAACTATTAAAATGATAGTTTAAATATGACCATAAAAATTGTTTTCTATCATAAACAATAAATCTTCTACTGAGTGGTGGTTTAAGGAGGACCACAAACCAAACAATAGTATTGGGATGATAAAAAAAAAAATTGTGCTCATGGAACATGAGTCTGTCTATAACTATAGCTTTGAATTTGTCTTTGGATATCTTTGGATTTGGTTGCTAGTTTTGGTTCAGGCTCACTTGACATGACTTTGAAAATAGTAGCTAATTATCATTTACCATCGTGGAAAGCTCTTGATGTGGTTCTTTGGAATCTTCACATTTATTAACGTTGCTACTAATCATTCTATTTGGCCACTCATCGATAATCAATAGGTCGATTACATCATAAGGAGCATCGGTCATCTACATTATTTCATCTCCGTTACATATTGCATCACACTTTTGAATAAGATATTTTGTACAACATGTTGCATCACTCCACTTTATTAGCTACTTTGTGGCACAACTTGCATCAACTATCTAGATGAATTCATGTGTATCACAACATTCATTAGCCTTTTGTAAAAGATCTTTTATATCACAAATTGCATACACCTTCATTATATATATTATATCTTCTATATCACAAATTGCATAAACATTCACTATAGATGTTGCATCAATCATATCATCAACCTGATTATGCTTTTATCTTAATTTAATCTGAAGTGCATTGAGAAATTAATTCTTCATATTTATTTCTCTTTAAAGATATTTTTCAAATGCTTATGTGTCAGCCCTTTTGATCAATTATGGTTTGGTTTTGTTGTAATTTCCACTCAAGTACTTCGATTTTATTGTGCATTTCATGGTTGCACTCTTCCAAATCTTTAATTTTTGGAGAAGCATTTAGTAGGTTCTTTCCTCCTTTACCCATTAGTACTTTACACACTTGTTTGATTTCACTTGTTTTATTTGATGTCACCTTATGGTGTCGGGTACAATTGATCATGCACCCTAAAAAAATTTCACAATGACTTGACTTTGATGACCCACTTGACTTTAATTACAATGAATTGAAGTTTGATGACAATGATTGACTCACTTGACTTGACCTCGTTTAAGAAATTATGCCCTAATGTAGAAAAGAACACAAAATTGGTCCTTAAGCCCCCTTATTTATATTTTGGTACAGGTCTAGGATAACAGCCACCACTAGAAAAATATTTGTATTCAATGTTTTTTATTTACAAAAGTTTGTGTCCTCCCTTGCAATACATTGATTTGAAATCCAAATGACTTTTATAAATTCCCCATCATATACTCGTATTTTTATTTTTTTGCATAAATAACAATGAAGAAGATATTTTCTTATGGAATCTCCACAATGTTGTTCCATTTATTAACTTAGCTTCAAAAATACTACTATTCAATTGAACATGCCATAGAAAAATAAGACCTTTTAATGTACTAAAGATTGTAGCACTTACCCGATTATTGTTACAAAATTCCATTACTCTTTCATGTGGCAGTAATGACATTGGCAGTGGCACACATATCTTTAAATTGAAGGTCAAATGACTCTGGCTAGTATTAGTGGTGTTGTTGGTGCAATTATTCATAGGTAATTCCAAGAATTTAAGAGAAATGAATGCCGTAGAGATTCTGGTTATGCTTGACTGGTTGATTTACAATTACTTGGGAAAAATTCATATTTGGAAATACATCAAACTTCCCTTGATAACGTAGCTTATCTTCCAATAACCAATATCATTACTTCTGGTTATCTTGAATATCATTTGTAAATTTGGATCTGCTGGAAAATTTGGCACATGAAGGAAAAGCAATGCCAATGTCCAAACTCTGATAGAAATAAAATTTGAAATCATATGTTGTCTTACAATCCTATAATGGGTATCAGAAAACAATGACAACATGGAGCTTCCTTGACAAAAGCATATAGTAACACCTCACGTTTACGTTAGAATATCTAGCCAAGATCACTTGTGAATTTTTTTCACAATAATGTCACAACCATCCAACAATGTAATAGAACCCAATCGACTATAACACCTATCCTTGTTATAAGTTGTCGCGTTAGCGTACGCCTATCTGAAACCCAGATCCATTCAATCTAATTTACTAATTTTAGATGTGGGAATTAATGCCTATACATGTTGTCAGGTATGAGATGTCATATCAATACGTGCATAAAGATCTTGATAAATCAGAGACATAGATATTCAATGGAGAATTCTTCTCCTTCTCTGCTATGAGATTTGGACAAAGAGGTATCATGAATTGCGAGAATGAATTGGAGTCCCCTCACCTTTCCCCTTCATCCCTTCATCACCCACGACTTCAACTGAGTATTCACCTTGTGCATTCCGTCGAGCAATTAGATGATGGGATATGTTGTCCTTGGAAACCTATGTCGAATTATGAATTAAAAAAATATGGAAAATTTCTACTCATGACTATATATAATAAAGCACATGTCTATTTGGCACTCGTCATGGAACATAAATTCCAGATAATAAAGTGTACCATTTAAACATAATTTAGTGAAGAATGAAGTTAACCATCAAATTCCATTGCCATAATTTTTCTTTTGGTCCTAGTTTCTAATCATGATTTTTAAATCTAGGGCACCATAACCTTGGTGCAATAACGAAAAACCCTAAAGCCAAAAAACCTTAACACAACATCACACCATGTTTCACTTCCAAGATCACAAGAATTTAGAATTACTCAACCCTAACACTTGGATTTAAATATTTTTCTTCTACAATCAAAGGCCGAAATCAACTAGCAATGAATTATGTGGCTAAGATTGATCCATAGGGTGTTGTGGATATTCCACTGGACAATTAGTCACAACAAATCTTATAAAATTATACTTAAAAATATAAAATCTACACTATGAAGGTTTATTTCTCTTTAGATTTATGGATCTATAAATTACTATTTGTTGTATATGCATGAAAATTATAATTATGCATAAAATAGAGAATAACGAAATAAAATCTCACAAACCATGATTGATACAAGATATAACCTAGGAAACCCCTTAAGAAGAAAACCAAGTTGGAAGATGAGGTCACTCTACTCTCTTTCTCTAAATAGAAAATGGTTGCAAATATAAAGAAGGCATGTGGCCCATGGGCTATTATATTGCACAAATCCTTTAAAGGTTTTAACCCTGTAGAAAAATTACCTGCTAACAAATTCTTAAGAACATAAAATCTACACTGAGACTTTTCTCCTGGAACCCAAAATTGGGAAAACCAGATTTATTTTTCATTATATTCCTTTCAATGTTACAATGCATTATATACATGTCGAAGCATTCATAAACCCCAAATCCATTAACCTTGGATTCGAACATAACCATAGTTCCATTGATCATATTTACAAAATAGCATGGAAAAAACCATAATTGTCATGCACAAAAACCATGTGTAAAATGACGGGTGGGTCCGTTCACGATCCTTGGGTCCACTCAACCATCCTTGGATCTACTTGTTTTTTTTTTCGAGATGTTTCCCCAACCCCTGTGCAGGGGGGCTACCACCCCTTGCAAACCCCTGCCGTGTATGACGCAACATAATAACTCCTACAAATAATCATGAAAATAATACAACACATACCCAACATTCTCCCACTTGTTGTTTCCTTTTCACACAGGGGCCCACAAGAGTACACAATCATCGGTCTAAGGCCTGCAACACCCATTGTTTCTATACAAGAATAAAACTTCCCAATGCTCACAAACTTTGTTAATGCATCTGCAACATTCTTCCAAGTGTCCACCTTTACTAGTAACACCTTTTTGTCTTCAACCATATCCCTCACAAAGTGATGCTAAACATCAATACGCTTTGTCTTCAAATGATAAGCATGATTCTTTGCCAAGAAAATTGCACTTTGTTTTTCACAATTTATCCTTATAGATTTTTGTACCAACCCCATACCTAAACACAATCTCTGCATCCAAATTGCTTCTTAGATTGCATGAGTGGTTTGTCATGTATTCAACCTCTATTGTTGAAAATGTCACTACAAACTATATCTTTATCATCCAACTGACTTCTCCTCCAAATAGGTTAAACACGTACCCACTTGTATATATTCTATGATTCATATCTCTAGCCTAGTATGCATCAACAAAGCCATGTATGTCCAACACTTTGTCCAAACCTATTCTTCCTTAGTAGAAAATCCATTTTTTTGAGGTGTGTATGGAGTAGTGTTTTGTCGTGCTATGCCACACTTCATACATAACTCTTCAAACTCCTTGTCCCAAAACTCTCCACCATTATCTTCCCTCAATACCTTAATCTTCTTCTCTGTCTAATTTTCCACTAAATCCTTACATTATTTAAACTTGTCAAAGAATTCAAATTTCTTCCTATGGAATATATCCATGTATCCCTCGAGAATCCATCTATAAAAAAAAAATATTACATAGATTTACCCAGTGATGGAACTGACATAGGTCCAAACACATCACTATGCACAAATCTTTAATATTCCTTCTACCCTCTTACAACCAGAGGAAACACTCACGTGATTCTACTTCCCATATACACAATGTTCACATAAATCAAAACATAGAGAGAAATTAGACATACCTTCTATCATACTATCACCATGCAGTATTCAAGGGCCCTTCTCTCCAATATTTCCTTGTCTTTATTGCGAAAACATATTCTTTTCACCAGATACTACAAGATTTTCTACTCCACTTTCAGGAAAACCTAAACTATTGCATCCATCAATAAAAATACCACCTAGAAGCTTGCATAGAGTTCTGATCAAAACTCCCTGCATCAACACCAATTCTCCTTGAACCATATTGTAGGTATCTTTCTCAAAAACTGTCTTTACACCTACATCATCCATCTTGCTTAAAAAAACTATATTTCTAGCCAATCCTGGAATGTGCATAACACATGGAAGTGTTTTAATCCTTCCACCTACAATATTTAGCTTGAATTTTCCTTGTATTATGATTATAGTACTTCTATCATAACCTAGGAAGACCTCACCACCATCATATTTCTCGTATTCCCGGAACCACTCGCTATGGGGAGTCAAATGAAAGGATGCACTTGATTTAATTAACCATGCCTCATGATCTACTTGTGTACTTGAAGACGAATCCAAGTACACATCCCCACCTTCATCTAAGGTGGTTTTTTCCTCTGCATAAAGAGCATCCTCAAATACATTTCCTTTCTAAGGATTTTTAGGTCTATAGTCCTTTTTATAGCACCCTTCTTTTATGCATTTCCAGCATGCCTTTACAATTTTTCCTCAAAATTTAGATCTCCCAATTAAGGACTTGTTCCTATTTATGCTCTGAGAGAATCCTCTTACAGATAAAGTGTCTCCATTCTAGTTTTCCATTTTTTTCTATCTCATCTTCTCCGAAAACAAGGATGAGACTATTTCATCAAATTTTAAGGTAGTTATATTACTACCTATGGCAACAACTAGACTACCCCACGAGTTTGGTAGAGAACATAGCAAACTGATGCACTTATCTTCATCTGAAATTTTAATATCAACATATAATAACTGACTTACCACAATATTGAAGGTGTTCAGATACTTTGTCATTGAGTCTCCATCCCTCATCCTCAATTTATATGACTTCTTATGTAGGAACAATTTATTTACTAGGGACTTATATTGATACAAAGTACTCCCTAACTTGCCCACAAAGCTTTCATTGTAGTTTATCCTGAAATATTCAATAATACAGAATCTGAGACACACAACCATATTGTGCTCTTTGTCTTCCAATCCAAGTTGGTCCAGACCTCTATTGACATTATCGTTGGTTTAGTACCTAGATCCACCACCATCCACTGATATTTATCCGCAACATATCCTCCATCTTGAGCTTCCACAACTCAAAAAATTTTCCGTTGTATTTGTCGATCTATATATTTCCACTATTAGCCATCTCCTTTCACTACAAGAATCGATCTCGCATATCTGCCACTATAACAGGATCTACCACGGGTCCATGCAAAACTCGTAAGCCGCAAAGGCATCCTCTTAATATTAAAACTTCTCTGATACCAAATGAAGGTTTTAACCCTATGCAAAAATTACTTGCAAATGAATTCTTAAAAACAAAAAATATACACAAATATTTTACTCCTGAAACCCAAAACTAGGAAAACTAAATTGATTTTTCATTATATTCCTTTCAATGTTACAATACATTATATATGTGTCGAAATATTCACAAATTCCCAATGAATTAACCTTATATTAGATCATAACAATAGTTTCATTGACCAGATCTACAAAATAACTTGGGAAAAACCATCATGTCCATGTGTAAAACCATGGGTGGGTTTACCCAATTATCCTTGGGCCCACCTATTTTTGTTTTTTTCGGGTGCCGCCCCAAACCCCGTGCAAGGGGACAGGAAGGGGATTTGTCTCTCCCGTGTGACCCTTCAACTATTCTCAACACAATGTAACAACACCTGAGGCTAATACTGAAAATAATATAACACATACCTAAGATTCTCTCTATGTGCTCTCTCCCTATTCCTCTTGGCTACAATGATCATTTATGGAACAAAATGCACTTGGAAATAATGGAACTCGTTTTCCTCCTAGTGACCTAGTTATAACACAACTTGATAGCCTACTAGTGGTTTGGTTTGACTTCTTCAACCCTTAACTCGAGTTATAGTATTTACTCTTCTACAATCTTCTTCATAACGATCACATGGCTATATCCTTTTCCACTAATGATGGGGGTTGACATGGCATCCTCTTGAATTATGGTGGTCAATTTTGATAGGTCAACTTCCAAGAGGCATAGATTTCTTACACAAGCTCCAATTGAGGCAATTCTTGTGCCGTTGTAAAGGTATTGACGTGTATATTATGGAATCAGGACCACAAAAAAGTTCATTTAAGGCCTCAAAATGGCTCTTGAAGTTTCTGACCCAAAATTTTCCAAACTCAGACTATTCGTAATAATGGTCTTGTGAGTTGATTTTTAATGTCCCCAATTAATAATTTTGCCAAGGGAAATTCTCAATTTTGCAATTTTGGCGAATAATAAATATTTTTAGATAAATAAAATTAAGAGAAATAAGTTGTGGAGGTATTAAATATATTTTGGAGAAAAGACAATGGGTGGAACTTAGGAATAGAAGAAAAAAAAATTAAAGTGAACATAAGTTGTGGAGGTTACCAAAAAGGGAAATCAAACCATGGTATCAAAGCATAGTGTGAGAGAAATCAAATTGTGGTTTGAGGAAGGGAAATCAACAATAAAAGGAAAGCTAAAACCTCATTTTGATGATTCTATTTTGGCATCTCATTTCTAATTTTGGAGAGTTTGCTTGAGTTGGCTAGCCAAGTCAACCAGTGTTGTTTAGCGCAAGGAATATCCAAGAGGAAATTCCACCTCTACCTTCAGTGAACTTTGAGTGTCACCGCAGGAGATAAATTGGGAGTTTATTACATAATTTTCACTTAGAAATTTGTTATTCCTGGGCATAAAAGACAAACTTTGGAGGTTATTTGGAGTATCATCTTTCTATTGCAGGTTCTGAGTATTTGCAGGAGATTTTCTACTGGTTAAAGGAGGAGTTTGGCACCATTTTTCAGAGATGTTATTGTATCTTTTAGCTAGGCTATTTTATTTTTATAGAGCATGCGTAGGGGTTAGAGAACATTTTTTTTTTTTTGGTGTTTGGTGCTAATATTTGTTGAGATTTTTTAGTTGGGAGTGATAGCTATTTGTTGGAGGATATTTGTGCACAATTTTCTCAACCACTTGCAAGAGAGTTTTATCATTTCTCAGTAGTTTCTTTTTGGTTGGGTGCAAAACTATGTAGCTGGGAGAGTCGCTCTATTTTCGGCATTCTAGGTCAGTTTTAATAAACCCAAAAGATTTATGGGTTTTGTTGGTCTGGGTGTGAGGTTCCTATAGCTAATTTTATAGAATTTTTCAGGCAATATTCAAGCTAGAATGGTACATTATTATAGTAGGTCGCATTGCTAGCTAGTTGGGTAGTTTGCATCACATCGTGGATTCGATTTTGGCTTAGAGTTAGGCCAAATATTTTCTAGGTTTTACTGGTTTATAGGAGAGGATTCTGTGGCAACAATATCAAATCGATCCGAGAATTATTGGGTTATAATTTTATTTTCTTCTCTAGCAACAATGGTAGCATCAATATTATTTTCTGGGTAATTTTCACATTTTGGGGCTTTTCGGGTCAGCTAGAATTAGCCAAAGATTTTTCTGGGTTTGCTAGATTTGGGTGAGAGAAACCTCCAATAATTTTTTTAGAATTTTTGGAGCAAATATAATGGCGTAAATTAAAGTTCACTTCCAGCAGCAGCAACAAAATTTTCGGGGAAGTGCATTTGGACAAATTGAACCATTTCAATTGGAGTTTTTCTTAGATATGCAGCTGTGTATTGCATGCTTGCATTAGCAAGCCCAAGTTATATCATTCTACTCTATTGTACTCAACTCCAAATAAATTTTAATAAAATGGATTATATTTTTTTCTATTATTCTATGGTTTATTGATCTATTTCTGCTAGTGTAAGAAAATGTGCTCGCATAGTTGTATTTTATTGTTGTATTTTAGCCCATGTTTTGGTATTCATTGTATTTCCTAGTTTGGGATATTGCAGTGGTATCAGAGCATAATCTAGGCTAGCTGCGGGGAAGCTAGAAAGATCATGAAGGTGCAGGTATGCATGCACAACGATTGGTGAAATTTATGCATATTACAATGGCACAAAAGGGGATGAGTGCACAAGAAATAATGGAGGAGATCCTTAGAAACAATGAATAGATGATAGATTTATTTTCCCAATTGTGTATCAATAATGGAATAAAACTAAGTTTTCCTCATCCTTATAAGAGAGGCACTAGAGATGCGCATGCCATGGGAATGAATCCACTTACACCATGTGGGAAAAGGTAGCAGAATCAGGGCACCTGACCTCCTCAAGAAGAGTGGACAGCACGAGAGAAATTAGATGATGGGACCAGGAGTAGATATTCCTTTATATCATGGGGCATGGGGCACAAGTACATTGACAGCGAGCCTAAGGAGGAGGTTGAGAAAGAGACTGAGGGCACACAACATTTTGAGGAGCACGTGGATACACCCAATGTGACACAAGATCCACCCATGTTGGAGTTTTCTTTTGTAGCCCCAGTTGACACTTTGGTGGAGACAATTGAGCATACATCCATTGATGAGGTGTCAGGAGACACAAATTTACCCACCATTGATGAGGTTCCAGTAGACATATCCCCAGTTGATGACGTTCTAGGAGACACGGAGGTACCCAGAGCTGTGACAAAGTTTACAGATGTTAGCCTCCCACAACCGTTTCATCAGCTCCAGGTTGACCTCCTAGCATTGATAAATAAGGCCACGACAATACGAGAGAATATTTTGCAGCAAAACAAGAAGCTAGACAACATGAGAGTAGTTTGTGTCAAGACAACGACCAAGATGACCCACATTGGGGAACAATTAGATTACCTAATGGTACAATTAGAGGAGTACACATTGGAGCATCTGATCTGAAAATGAAAGTATTTGTTTTTCTGTTCAAAGTATTCATTTCCATTAAATTAAGTGTGCAAAGTGTTTGGATAGTCTTGCAAGTGAAACAAAGTGTTTTTGATAATTGTTTATGAATTTTTGTGTGAGGGAGTGTTGTTTTAATTTATTGTTTAACAACTTTAATCTGAATAACACAACATAATAACTTCACCATAAACACACAACAACATCATGAGGTAGTTCACCCCTCCTGGGCTACATCTGTTGGGTCCAAGGCTCCCAATGGGCATGTCCTTGATATATTATGATGCTCAAATTGGTAATACAGATAAAAAGGCCTAAAAAAACCAAACCAGCTGTGTAAATTAATTTAGAACACAGAAAGAAGCTAAGAATGACTCTGATTTCACCTAAAACAGTGAAGTGTAGTCCAATGCAGCTCCATTTCCCTCAAGGCCTTGATGGCTCCCCAAGCTTCTCTGAAGTAAAAATGGTTGAAAGACACCTCTGATGGCTCTACAACCTATTCCAATGGTTCCATAATGCTGATAATACCTGAAATCAAAAAAAAAATCGCTCCAAAAGTTTCAGTCATGTGAAATTTATGACCAACAGAAGTTTTGTCCAATTTGGCCTAAAGAAACTCCACTAAACTTGGGAGAACTGGAGATAAGGCCGCTAAATTTGGCAAAGGCGCCTAAAAAGGCGGACTTTGCCAAAATCTGTTGGAACTGTTAGCATTGTAATTAATTGTTAGGTGGTAGTGGTCACATGGACCAACTACACCACCGCCGGGGGAACCATTGGAGCCAACGGTTAACAAAATTGTGGCATTAAAATGCTATCGTAACTCCCGTCAGAAACCATGTGAACAACTCCGCATCACCGTAACGGTCGGGGTTTGTGTTATCTACCGGTGGACTATAGTCTATGGTTCTGAGCGCATGGTCTTATGTATAAGGGGCTGGCCCCCTTTCCGCCCCAACCAATCCATATTCAAACTTTAAATATATAATGTGTCCTTTGGATAATAAGAACTAACGTGTGGGCGGGCCAGATGGGCCTGTGGGCTGGCGGCCACCCGATCCGGGGTCGAATCCTGCCAACTCCAATAAATTTTTCCACTGTAAACTCTTCCTTCCTGTGGCCACGTGGCAACCTCCGGGCCTGCCACGTGGTAGTTGTTGATGGGCCCAAAACAAATAGTTATAAAAATCCTCCAATACGCGAATGAAAAATGTCAAGCCATGACTTGTTGCTGAAGGAATATTCTGTGAAATATTCCCAGAATATTTTGTGGAATATTCATTTTTTAATATTTTTTTAATCAAAGTCAACCCAAGTCAAACTGGAATTTTGCATGAAATTGTGAATTTTCAAACTTGAATAACTTTCACATACAGTGTCGGATTTGAGTGTCGTTCATGGCAACAGGATCGTATCGACGAGGCCTATCCTTTCATTCTAGTTTCAACCAATTTTGAGTAGTTCCAATTTTGAGAATTTTCTTCACTTAGGACATGATCACCTGATCACACCTCCCCATTGGGAAGATTTTGGACCCCAAAAGCCTTTAATTACCTGTTAAGAAGATGAGGGTATAGGTCCCTCACCTTTTCCACCTCAATCCACTTTGCCTTATGTAATGTTCCAAATTTTTGCAAATAAATTGGAACATTAAATTTTGCTCATATTATCTAGGAAATAAACAAAATGGGTGAGGAGACCCATTTGCATAAATAAAATTCCCCATGAAGTGGGAAGGGATCCATGGAGTAGCCAATTTTGCACCTCCTAGTATGAAAAGGGGCAAACACATGAGGATGAGGCCATGTTGACCAAGTCAACAGCGCAGCTTGAGAGGGTGTAGCTTGCTTGTGAAGTTAGCGCAGTTAGAAAGGGAGGAAACTTCTAGAGGAAGGAAACCCTAATTGGGTGGGGTCCATGGCATAGAGACATCATTTTGCATATAAGGAGGATGAGACAGCCATAGAGATTTATTATTGAAGATTTGGACTTTGAGTCTATTTGCAATCTCCTGCTGTTCAACTGAATTGCAGTGCCTTTGGCACGAGGGATTCCTATTTAGGAGTTCCTCTCCTCTCTTGAGTAGCTCAAGGAGAATTGCTCTTCATTTCTCAATATTCAGGCATTTGGCCATAGCCACTTCTTCATCTATAGCGTAGTCACTGGGTTGTGTTGCAGGTGTTGTTGTGGAGGAGATTCCACAACACCATTCCTTGGATCATTTCTCATAGGAAGGAGTTCCTATTCTTTAGGAGGATCAACAACGAGGGTTTCTAGAGCTGATTTGCATATTCTGGCAGAAGGCCAAGCTTCTCCCACCTTCATCAGTGCAGTCCCTTCCATAGACTGTGTTATCTCAGATTTTGTCTGCAGTGGGGGTTTGCTCCACCATTTTGGAGGAAGATATTTCTTGTGTTGGGATTAGCCTTGCACTCAAGGAATCCATTGGAGGAGGTTGTTTCAGTTGCAGGCCATACTCATTCTCCTCCTTCTATTGTATATTTTGAGTTGCTGTAGCTACCCAACAACTCCGGCATTATTGTATTTTCATATTTTGTACATGTATTGCAGCCAATCCTTCTAAGGATTGTGTATCAATGTTATAGTAGTGTTTTCAGGGGTTGAGATCATGCTCCCCCTCATTTCTTGAGCTATTATTGTAATATCATTTTATTATCATTTTACATGTTGTAGTGCCTCCATATGACTGCGCAGACATATCTAGGGTTCACATGTGTAGCAGTGTTCTCTTGTACTTTGCCTTGAGGATTGGTATTGTTCATCTTGAGCATCATTTCCCTTAAGATTTTGTATACATTTGCAGCTGCTATTATTATAATGAGATGGCTATGAGTTCTCCAGCATTTTCTGAAGTTTGAGCAAGTTACGCTTCATGCTTATGTTTTGCATATTGCTGTAGCTCATTCCCTTGAGCAAGATCTTCCTGAAGAAGAAATATTTGCATAGCTATAGGCAGAGTCTAAGGAAGGGCCAGATAGCCTCTGGTTCTCATCCTCTCTTTAGAGGTGAAATAACTGGTAAAGGCCCTCTCAATCAATCTCTGACATAGCCTTGTTCATATTTCTGACAAAGGAACATTTCAACGGTGAAAAAGCTGTTGATTTCCATTTCGGAACATTACAGTGGTATCAGAGCATCTTTCTTGGCTCATCCTATGCCCTTCAAGCCCAAGAAAGAAGAAATCAAGATGATGAAGAGGATGAGCTTGTTCTCATCAGTTTTTAGATCCGGAAAGAACCTCTCCAAGGAGGTTGAGGAGAAAGAAGAAAGAGGGGAGGAAGGACCCTACATTTCCTATTCTCATCAAGAAGGAGACAGAATTTTGAGCAGGAAGAAGACTTCATTTTCTGATGGAGGAAAAGGGGATAAGATTACACTACTTCTTCCTAAATATGCACAGAGCATTCATGAATATCTCAAGGAGATTAGGAGGGAAACAGATGAAGAATCCCCAAAAGGGTTTAATCCTAAATAAAACTCTAGATTTGTACATAGTGGGTGTGAGCATTCAGCCACACACTATGAGGGTCAGCGTAGCCATAGTCCCAGCAGTCCCATGAGGGAGGTGGAAGAAGAAGGAAGAGTGACCAAGAAAAGAAGGTAGAATGGTAGATCTTATCTATCACATTTTGATGGTTCACTTACTGGTTCAGCCAAAGCTTGGGTGGAGGAATTTGACACCTTTTTGCAATAGCACCAAATTCCGGAAAGTCAAGCTACCAGAGTTGCAGCGCTGCATATGAGAGGTAAGGCCTATGATTGGTGGATCTTTGAATCCTTTCCTTTGAAGAATAATGACATTACATCTTATGCAAATTTCACTAAGGCATTAGTGAAGAGATTTGATGGGAGGATTCTTGAGACACACATGATGGGTTTTCACAAAGAAGGCCAAACAGAACCCTTGCAAGAAAACGCAATGCCTCTTCATAAAAAAATGGAGGAGGCCAAAAATCTGAACCAAAACTTGCTGGAGAAGGGACTTCCATCTCACATCTTGAAGCAAGGGAGTATGGGGATCTCTTTCCCAAAGGAGGATCCAATCATTGAGGGGTTGCCCACTCATGTTGTAGATATTGAGGGCAACAGCGTTGTTAGATCTGGAGTTGATCTAGCACCTCATGCAAAGGGAAGAGGAGATCTTGCTCCACATAGAGGGATGCTTTCATCTTTGCAAGGGATTCCCCAGGATATCATATATAGAGATCAAGGCACATCTCATGTTTTACCTGTGCCATTGTTGAGGAGGTGTGGGACCTTGGAGGCAAAAGGAGGAAGTAGGGAGAGGGCCCAGCATCATGAGATGAGGAGTACCCATCCCTATTCATCTATGGAGGTTTATGCACCTAAGGAGATGATTGGATTGCACAGTGGAAGCATCGAGGGTTATCTTCATTCATCTATTCAGTCATCACTTGATAACGATGTCTCATTGCATGGAGATATTTTGCAGGAAGATCTCATGTGTGGAGATCAAGGCACAATACCTGTGCCATTATTGGAGAGGTGTGAAACCATGGAGTCACAAGGAGGAGATGGGGAGCAGAACTAGCAGCATGAGTTGAGGAGTAGTCACCCATATCCATTTTTGGAGGTTATTGCACCAAGGAGGGAGGATGGATTGCGCAGTCAAGGCATGGACATCAGTGTTCATCCATATGTTCAGTCTTCTCTTGAAGGAGATGTCTCACCACATGGAGGCATTTCACCCAGGAGGCCACTAGTTCAGCAAAGGAGGATGGTTTCTTCACACCTAGAGGCACCACTCATTGATTCTATAGAGGTGGGTACCTTGGGAGAGCTTGAGATAGCAGTGGGAGTTCTGGATGGATTCATGAAGGAGGGATATTTTTCCTCGACCTCATCTACACCTACTCACATTGCAGATTCTGCACTGTGGCAGAAGCAGCCTAGGAAGGACAGCAACCTTCCAATTTGTGACTTGGGCATAGGAGATGTCAAGGATAGTCATATGATAGATGTTCTTCATAAGGAACTACCAGCATTGTCACTATGGAGGATAGATCTGCATTGGAGTTCCCGGCTATTGGTGGGATATTCCAATGATTCTTTCCCCTGCAGGACATCTGATGATCAGCATATGAGGAGATGCACCAGCCATATGCAGATGGGAGAATCAACGCAACCACCCCTTTTCCCTTTATGGATGAGAGGAGAATCATCTATGAGTCCCTCAAATGATATGAGCAGAGGACATGGTAAGGGTGTACATTGTTTTCCGCAAGATCATTTGTATGATATATGTATGCATCCCTTAACCATACACATGCAGGAGAATGCTCCAAGGAGGAGCATACATTTTGCTAGACCTCATGGTTTAGTAGGGGCCATAAACATGGCTAATGGCCATTATCTTGGAGGACTTGGGGAGGATAGAGATCATGGAGGACATGCTCAATTTTCAGCTGGTATCCTTTACCTGCCCCAAGTTGTGAGGAGATTGATGCAACACACTGGTGGTTGAGCAACCACAACTTTTATCAGTCTCTAAGGCAGTGGAGCACAAAGCTGCGCTGGTTGCACTTAAGGGACCATTGTCCTTCTCATTTGTTACACATTGTAGCAAGCATGATGCTCCTATTTGCTCCCTATGATTCTATTGTTCATGCCTTTATGAGGAGTAGGATTGAGGAGGAGACACATAGGATAGATGTGTCCATTGAGGGAGGAGTCCCTCATATCTTTTGCACTGCATGTTCTGATGGGAACATGAGAAATGGTATGGCCACTACAGCAACAACAATGTTTTATTATGAGGTGAGCCATATGATGGGTATGAGACCATATGAGGATGATTCCCGACTCATCACATATGGGGATGTTTGGGCCAGCATGTCTTGCAGCGTTGGGGGAGAGACCTTAGGAGGTCCAGCCTTCTTCTTGCCACTTGATGGCAACATTATTGTAGCCCAGGATCAGCAAAAACTCTACACTTATCTTAAGTGGAGAGATGGACAGCGTAGGGTAGACTATATGGTCTACCATGTGTAGATTTTCAGCCCACCTTCTTTGCTGGAGCCAAAGGTGGATGACAGTTTTTCTGAGTTGCCTAGTTGGGAGGTGACTCAATTTTCATGGCACATACCTTGCGGATGGATGGACCATATGGGGGAGATAATTCCCATTATATTTCAGACTCCATTCCTCAAGGAGGAACCTCTAGACACCACTTACTATCCTCTTGAGCATTATACCTTACATGATGAGGGCTTGACAGCTACTTGCATGCTAAGGAGGAGCATTGTGGAGGATTGGATTGATGAGATAGCATCACTGCACTTGAAGGAGATCATCATACAGGGATGCTACAGGCAGAGGAGAAGAATACACAATCTATCCTTTCACTTGCTTGAGGGCAAGCAATCTTTGGGAGGGGAGGACTGTAATGTTCCAAATTTTTGCAAATAAATTGGAACGTTAAATTTTTCTCATATTATCTAGGAGATAAATAAAATGGGTGAGGAGACCCATTTTCATAAATAAAATTCCCCATGAAGTGGGAACGGATCCATGGAGTAGCCAATTTTTCACCTCCTAGTATGAAAAGGGGGCAAACACATGAGGATGAGGCCATGTTGACCAAGTCATCAGTGCAGCTTGAGAGGGTGTAGCTTGCTTGAGAAGTCAGCGCAATTAGAAAGGGAGGAAATTTCTAGAGGAAGGAAACCCTAATTGGGTGGGGTCCATGGCATAGAGACATCATTTTTCATATAAGGAGGATGAGGCAGCCATAAAGATTTATTATTGAAGATTTGGACTTTGAGTCTATTTGCAATCTACAGTTGTTCAGTTGAATTGCAGTGCCTTTGGCACGAGGGATTCCTGTTTAGGAGTTCCTCTCCTCTCTTGAGTAGTGCAAGGAGGATTGCTCTTCATTTCTCCATATTCAGGCATTTGGCCATAGCCACTTCTTCATCTACAACGCGGTCACTGGGTTGTGTTGCAGGTGTTGCTGTGGAGGAGATTCCACAACACCATTCCTTGGATCATTTCTCATAGGAAGGAGTTCCTATTCTTTGGGAGGATCAGCAAGGAGGTTTTCTAGAGCTAATTTGCATATTCTGGCAGAAGGCCAAGCTTCTCCCACCTTCATTAGTGCAGTCCTTTCCATAAACTGCGTTATCTCAAAGTTTGTCTGCAGTGGGGGTTTGCTCCACCATTTTGGAGGAAGAGATTTCTTGTGCCGAGATCAGCCTTGCACTCAAGGAATCCATTGGAGGAGGTTGTTTCAGTTGCAGGCCATACTCATTCTCCTCCTTATATTGTATATTTTGAGTTGTTGCAGCTACCCAGCAACTCCGACATTATTTTATTTTCATATTTTGTACATGTTTTGCAGCCAATCCTTCTAAGGATTGTGCATCAATGTTATAGTAGTGTTTTCAGGGATTGAGAGCATGCTCCCCCTCATTTCTTGAGCTATTATTGTAATATCATTTTATTATCATTTTAAATGTTGCAGTGTCTCCATATGACTACGCAGACATAGCTAGGGTTCACATGTGTAGAAGTGTTCTCTTGTACTTTTTCCTTGAGGATTGATATTGTTCATCTTGAGCATCATTTCCCTCAAGATTTTGTATACATTTGCAGCTGCTATTATTATAATGAGATGGCTATGAGTTCTCTAGAATTTTTTGAAGTTTGAGCAAGTTACTCTTCATGCTTATGTTTTGCATATTGTTGTAGCTCATTCCCTTGAGCAAGATCTTCCTGAGGAAGAAATATTTGCATAGCTATAGGCAGAGTCTGATGAAGGGCCAGATAGACTCCAGTTCTCATCCTCTCTTTAGAGGTGAAATAACTGGTAAAGGACCTCTCAGTTAATCTCTGACATAGCCTTGTTCATATTTCCGACAAAGGAACATTTCAGCGGTGAAAAAGCTGTTGATTTCCATTTCGGAACATTACACCTTACTCGGTTTACTGCCTTTAAGACCAACCCGAACATAATCAACGTTTCCCCTCCTTGAAGTGTGTGTCCTTTTGTCAAGGATAGCATCCTCTTTCAATTCATCCAAAAATTCTGGCGAGAAATCCTCTATGGATGGCAACTGAATGTCACTTTCGTAATCATCAATTAAAGAAGGTTCATACAAATGTAAATTTTCCACATTCAAAACGGAATACATTTGCATGTATGAAGGCAAATATAATTGAAAATTATTATTTCCAACTTTTTTAAGGATCTTGAATGGACCATAACGAATAGGCTTCAGCGTTTTACCTTCTCCTTGCATTCTTTCCTTACTAATATGCAACCATACCTCATCCCCTTCTAGAAACTTATGATCAATTTTATGCTTATCATGCCTCTCCTTGTACTTGCCTTGACTTTTTTCAAGTTGTTCTTGAACTTGCTAATGTATGGGTTGAATTCTTTCAATGAACATGCGAGCTTTGTCAATGTCACTATGACCATCAATGGCCACATCCTTCTCAAGAATAAAATCTAAAGGTGAAGTATTTGTAGAAGAGTGCTTGGCTCGGTTGTAAGCATGTTGAATGTAATGCAAATGCTAATCCCAAAGCTTGGGATGCTTGCTGCAATAACCTCTCAAAAGATGTACAATGTTTCTGTTCACTACCTTTGTTTGGCCATCTATTTGCGGATGGAAAGAAGTACTCTTCTTCAACTTGGTGTCCATCATCTTCCATAAATTGGACCAAAAATTCCCCACAAATATGGAATCCCTGTCACTAACAATAGAAGTAGGTAAGCCATAATGAACCCATACATGTTGAAAATATAGATCAGCAGTTTGTTCAGCAGATATAGATTTCTTACATGGCATAACAATACACATCTTGCTGAAACGATCAACTACTAGATAAAGATAATCATGCTGCTTTCTAGATAATGATAGCCCTCCAAAAAAATCCATAGAAACATTTTCCCATGGTCTAGAAGGTACCGGCAATGGCATATATAAACCAAGCTTCCTATTGCTAGGCTTGCTTATATCACATGATGAACAACCTTTAATGAAACGTGAAACACTATCTACCATGCGAGGCCAATAACAATACCTCTGTAAATGTGCCACCGTTTTGCTTACCCCGAAATGTCTAGCTATGAGAGAAGAATGAGCCTCTCTCATAATGTTTAGTCTCTCCCCCTGTGGTATACATAACTTACCCATATGAAACAACAAATTATTATGCAAATGATAATCATTCTCCTCAACATGATTCCCTTCACTCAAGTTAGCATACACATCCTTAAAATCAACATCTGATGCATATTGTTCTATGTAGCTCTCATGTACAATAGAATCATTCTTAAGCAAAGTACTAGCACTAATAATAGGCCTTGAAAGAATATAAGAAACCTTGTTGTAAATACCTTTCTTGTACCTTATTACCAAGTGAAATTGTTGTAGGAAGCCCATCCATCTGAAATGTCGTGACTGCTGCAATTTACTTTGTGATTGCAAGTATTGTAAAGGCTGATGATCGATATGAACAATTGTTTCTTTGCCCATCAAATAGTGTTTCCATTTTTTGACACTTTGAACCAATGCATACAACTCTTTATCATATGTAGGATAATTCACAACAGCACCATTAAATGTCTCAGAATGAAATGCAACAATCTTATCATGTTGTAAGAGAACTGCACCCATGGCGTAATCACTAGCATCTGTCTGAATCTCGAATGGTTGTCTAAAGTCCGGTAATGCAAGGACTTGATTTGAACTTATCTTCTCTTTCAAAGACTCAAAATCTTTTTATTTCTTGCCTCCCCATTGGAAAGAACGCTTCACACTAGTCACTGCATGCATAGGAGCTGCTATGGCAGAGAAGTTAGAAATAAACTTCCTCCAATACTGAGCTGCACCCAAAAAACTTCTTACCTATGTAATGGATTTGGGAGTAGGCCAATTCACAATGGCTTTTACTTTGGAAGGATCAATTCTCAAAGAGCCTCCTCCTACTATGTGTCCCAAATAAACCAAAGAATTCTTTCCAAATTCACACTTTGAAATTTTAAGAAATAACTGATTTTTCTTCAAAATATCAAGTACTTTCTTAACATGCATGACATGCTCTTCTCTAGTCTTGCTGAAAATTAAGATGTCATCTAAATAGACAATAATGAAATCATCAAGAAAAGGACTTAAGACATCATCCATTACCCACATGAAAGTTGCAGGTGCATTGCATAAACCAAATGGCATAACAAGCCACTCAAAGAGTCCTTGTTTGGTTTTAAATGTTGTCTTCCAAATGTCACTTTCTGCAATTCTAACTTGATGATAACCACTACGTAAGTCTAACTTAGTGAAATATTTAGCATCTTTCAGCTGATCCAACAAATCATCTATCCTTGGAAGTGGGTAATGATTCTTTACTGTTATTTTGTTCAATGCCTTGAAGTCCACACACATGCGCCAAGTTCCATCTTTCTTTGGAATCAACACTATCGGTGACCCACATGGTGAAGTACTTGGTCTTATGAATCTTTTTTCCAACAAGTCTTTAATTTGCCTCTTGATTTCAACATTCTCCATGATAGACAATCGATACATGCCGATGTTAGGTAGAGGACAATCTTGATGTAAATGGATCTCATGTTGAATCTCCCTTTTAGGAGGTAAACCTGTCGGTTCCTGAAACATCTCATTATGTGCATCAACTACATCATATAAATATGATTTAAGCTTGGAATCACAATTTTCAAATGACTCATGATTCATATCAACCTTGGGCTTAACCATAAGAAGTACAAAACTCTTGCTAGAATTTACTAGCCTTTTTACCTGTCCCGCATTTACCATCGCTATATTTGTCTTCTTGCGATGTGCTCTGACAATGAACTCCTTACCATATTTAAAGAGATGATATTTATTTTCATGGAGATGAAAGATTGCTTTCCTGTCAAATAAGTAATGACTTCCCAAAACAATTCCTGATATATCAAGTGGCACCACATCAAGTTCAACTGTGTCAATAAAGTGTGCAGTTATGGCGAATCGCAATATGCACTTTCTTGAGACTTGTAAGTTTGAATCCTTGCATATCCACCCAAGTGGATAAGGCTTTGGATGTGGAATGGTCTCAAGTTTTAGCTGTTTGACCAAGTCTTCTGAAATGAGATTTTCTTGTGACCCACTGTCAAACAGTGTGTCAATTTTAGTATGTTTTGAGACTACCCTCACATGGAACAATTCAATTCTTTCTTCCTCATTAGGAGCTTGTACATGACAATTTGAAGTACTAGTGCTTGCTTTGGTTTCAGTTTCCTTTCCCTTCATACTTTTCAAACCCATGGCTACAATTTTGGTTTCATCCCCTGAATCATCACCTAAATCTTGAAGTGTAGTTGTAGTAGCTGCAGTTTTCTTCTTTCCCTTGTTTTTGTTAAACTAGTTTCTTTTTTCGGGATGTAATTTCCAACAGTTTTTCTCTTCATGGCCCTCTCTTGAACAATGTTTACAAATGAATTTTTCACCCTCTTGTTTGATAGATGCATTCTTTTTTCCTTTTCCCTTAAACGTTTTATCTTTGTTCTTCCCTTTGAAAGGTTTGTTTCTACCCCCATCAAAAGTGTTTTTCCCTCTAGCCTCTAAATGCATAGCTTGTACACAAACTTCATCTAGACTAGCAGGATTAAACATAAGGATAGTGTGTTTAAGGTAACTATGCAAACCACCTATATATTTCAGCAAAGTATCTTGACTTTGTAATTCTACCCCTAATAAGAGTGCTCTTCTCCTAAATTCCTGGGTATAGTCTTGCACATTCTGTCCCTTAAGCTGTCTAAAGTTTTTCCAATTCATTATAGCCTTTTGTAGATGAGCTAAAGGATAAAATTTCTTCTTGATTGCAGTAATAAATTCAGTCCATGATAGAGTAATATTACCATGTTTCTTGATTTCATCCTTGGTCTTGGCTTCCCACCATACCAATGCTGCCCCATCCATTCTTAGCAAGGCTAGTTGTATTTTGGTGTCGTCGTCGTGAAGGTTTTGAATCCTTAAATAAAATTCCAATTGTCTGATCCAATTGTCTAGTTTCTCTGCATTGAATTCACCGTTAAACATGGGCAATTCAAATTTGACATCATGCTTTAAAAAAGGATTTTTACCAGTGGTTTTCGACTTATGTGACTGATTTACCGAAGTCAAGGAAGACGATGTCGAGGAAGAGGATGAAGATGGAGATGGTGGATCACCATTTCCTCCATGTCCTTTCTTAGACTGATCATTACCCTTCTTTCCTCCTGAGGAACCCTCTCCTTCTTTCTGGTTTTTAGACCCTTCTCCAGCAATCCTATCATTTCTTTCTTGATAGAGGATCCTTACCATTTCAGTCATATCCAAGAAAGCTTTCTGGAATACCCTTTCTTCTTCCTTGGGATCCATCTCTTCAGGAGCTTCTCCTTCTCTTGAAGACATGCTTGTAGCTGCTTCTAGGGCTCTTGGAGGTGGTTCTCTGACCCTTCTTGGTTGTGGATTAGTTTTTGCACTAACCAAGTTTCCTTCACCTCTCTTGAGTTTTAACCTAGTAAGCATCAAAACTTGCAAACAAATGACTTAATCTTTGCACAAAACAAATGTTGAATAAAAAATCAAGCTTCTAAGGCTCTAATCCTGAGCTTTATGTTGTGTAATCAGCTCCAAAAATAGAATAAAAGAGATATCAACGCCTTATAAATAAGCCACTTCGAGGGGGCAACCTCCAATACATTACATAAATGAACAATTCTTGGATGATACAATTTACAAAACCTCATTTCTATATATAGGAGTCCATGGGGCCATCATGTGATCCTAGTGGGGCCACAATGTAATCCTAGCCGACCTAACAATAATAATTTAAGGGCACAATAATAACAATATGGGGGTTACAGGGGTACAATAATAATAATAAGGGGGTTACACAAACAACAATAAGGGACTATACTAGTAATATAGGGACCTAACATGCCCCTCTCCGTCAAAAAAGTGTTATCCTCAACGCTTGAGTAGCTCTAGGTGCTTCTGTATAAAATTCTCATCCTCCCATGTAGAATCTTCAGTGGGTAAGTTCTTCCACTTGATGAGATACTCCGAAATTGATCGATTTCGTAGCTGTCGAGTTCTTGTTTCCGTGACCACTTCAGGTTCCAATATGATTTTTCCTTCCTCATCAAGTTCTGGAAATATTGTTTGAACTGGAAGATTTTCACCTATAACCTTCCTTAAGCATGAAACATGGAAAACTGGATGCACTCGCGAAGAAGAAGGAAGCTCCAATTTGTATACCATAGTACCAATATTTTGCAACACCTTGTAAGGACCATAGTACTTTGGTGATAATTTATTATCCTTCTTAGCTTGCTTGAGGGACATTTGTTTGTATGGTCGTAGCCGTAAAAATACCCAATCTCCTACATCAAAACTTCTCTCGCTGCGATGTTGATCTGCCTATTGTTTCATTCGGTTTTGTGCCAAATTCAGGTTATCCTTTAAGAGTTGGAGAACTTCTTGCTGATGCTCGATGTGATCTTCCACTACTTGAACCTTTGAATTTTCCCTTAAATATGATGTGATGGATGGTGGATTATATCCATAAAGTGCCATAAATGGGGTCATTTTTGCTGCAGTATGGAAGGAAGTGTTATACCACCATTCAGCAAGAGGTAACCACTTGACCCATTGTGTTTATTTATTAGATACAAAACAAACGAAGATATCCTTCCAAACATTTATTTACTATCTCAGTTTGACCATCAGATTGAGGATGATAAGATGAGCTATGAGCTAATTGAGTACCCAAACAAGAAAATAACTATGTCCAAAAATTTCCAGTAAAAATGGGATCTCTGTCGCTCACAATAACCCTTGGCTTCCATGTAGCTTTTGAATTCTGTCCATAAATGTAGTAGCAACTGTACTTGCTTTAAATGGATGAGATAATGCACAAAAGTGTGCATACTTGGTAAGTCTATCAGCTACCACCATGATGACACTCTTTCCTTCGGACTTAGGTAAACCTGTGATAAAATCCATTGAAATCTCCTCCCAACGTTGACTTGGAATGGATAAAGGTTGTAGAAGTCCCGGGGTCTTAATTGTCTCAACTTTATTCTGTTGGCAAACCAAACATTCGGCCACAAAATTTTGAATATCAGATTTAAGGCCATCCTAAAAAAATTATTTCTTCACCCTGTGGTTACTTTTTAAAAATCCTGAGTGTCCTCCTAAAGGAGAAGTGTGCAGTTCCAAAAGAATCTTTTGTTTTAGTTGGGAGTTCCTACAAATATATAAGCGATCTTTGTACCATAAGGAATCATTTTTCCAGCTAAATGTATCAGATGTACTAGGATCTTGCTACAACTTTTGAATGAGTGTCCATACATATTTGTCCTTCTTCCATTCATCTTTTGCTTCGGTTATCCAATTTGGTTGGATAATAGAAATGGAACAAAGCAATGCTTCCACCTCTTCATTCTTTCTTGAGAGTGCATCTGCAACAACATTAAGCTTGCCTTTTTTGTAGATTATTTCAAAGTCATAACCCAACATCTTTGTGACCCATTTTTGCTACTCTTCTGAAGATAGTCTTTATTCCAAAAAGTGTTTAAGACTATCATGATCAGTTTTTACCTTGAAGTGTCTTCCCATTAGGTAAGTTTGCCATTTCTTTAGTGCATGCAGTATTGCTAACATTTCCTTTTCATAAATAGGTTTCTATAAATACTTTCCTTTGATTGGACGACTTTCAAAAGCAATGGGTCTTCCTTCCTGCATTAAAATAGCATCAATTCCATTTCCTGAGGCATCACATTCCACAATAAGGTTTTTGTGAAGTCTGGCGTAGCTAAGACTGGTGCTTGACACATTGCCTCTTTAAGATGTTCAAAGGCCTTAGTTGCTTCAGGAGTCCATGAAAATGCATCTTTCTTCAATAATGTTGTTAGAGGTGCTGTTATTCTCCCATAATTCTTAACAAACTTGCGATAATACCCTGTTAACCCAAGAAATCCTCGCAACTGCTTTATGGTTGTGGGGACTTTCCATTCCTTAATGGCTTTAGTTTTGTTAGGGTCTACTTTAACACCCTCATGAGATACAATATGACCCAGATATTCCACCTCTTGTACTCCAAAGAAACATTTGGATGTTTTTGCATATAATTGTTTCTCCTGCAATAGTTTGAGCACCTTGTCAACATGCTCAACATGATCCTTCCAAGACCTGCTGTAGATTAGTATATCATCAAAAAATACTAGCACAAATTTTCTAAGGAAGGGTTTGAAAATGGAATTCATCAACCCTTGAAATGTAGAAGGTGCATTGGTAAGGCCAAAAGGCATGACCAAAAATTCATAATGACCTTCATGAGTTCGAAATGCTGTTTTTGGAATATCTTCAGTCTTCATTCTAATTTGATGATATCCCGAACGAAGATCCAACTTGGTAAAATAAATTGCTCCATGTAATTCATCCAATAATTCATCAATCACAGGAATGGGAAATTTATCTTTAATGGTGAGCTTATTGAGTTCCCTATAATCCGGACACATTCGCCATGATCCATCCTTCTTGTGTACCAATACTACAGGAGCAGAGAAATAACTTTGACTAGGTTGAATTATACCCGCCTCTAACATTTCTGCAATCATACGTTCAATTTCGCTCTTTTGGAAGTAAGGATATCTATAAGGCCTGATGTTTGGAGGAACACTTCCCGGAATAAAATGAATAGCATGATCATGATCATGAATAGGTGGGAGTCCTTTGGGAGTTTCAAACACCTTGGAATGATTGTCCAAGACTTGTTGGAGATCTGCAGAAATAGATGATTTTGATGTTGAAACTTCTAGTGAGCATAATTGTGCAATTACGCCTCGTTGTTCTTTCTTTAGAAGCTTTGTCATGCCATTAGAGCTTATTATCCTTCCTGGCTTCCCTTCAATACCCCGTAATTCGACTTCCTTTCCTTCTAAAAAAATTTCAAGAAAAGTTCTTGAAAATTAAAAGCTACCGTCCCCAAAGATTGTAACCATTGTACTCCTAGTACAACATCAGCACCTCCCATAGGAATGGCAAGCATTGGACTAGTCAATACATATTCCCCATGGTTAGCTTGATATTATGGCATTTTCCAGAGCAATTTATAGTTCCTCCATTTGCAACCATCACTTGACATTCTGGTGTTGGGTATAGGAAACAATTTAATTCCTTGGCTACCTTACAATGAATAAAATTATGGGTGCTACCTTAATCAATCAACACTATTACCTTTTTCTTCTTGATATGTCCTTCTATCTTGAGAGTTTGAGGAGTGGTAATTCCTGCCAGTGCATTACACGATATGGTTGGATTCATTTCTTCCCCTTCTAGGGCTGGTTCTTGGTGTATATCCTCTTCTTGTTCATTTTCTTCTTCCTCTTCACAATCTATGTAAAATAATTTCTTCTCAGCACACTTATGACCTTTAGTGTATTTGCTATCACAACTGTAGCAAAGCCCTTTTGCTCTTTTTTCTCCCAATTGTTGTGGTGTCAACCTTGTAGGTTGTGGAAATCTAGGCGTAGCAACACTTCCTTCTTTATAGAAGTGAGTGGTAGGCTTCCTTGTCGCCATAATTTTACATTCAATTTTTCTTGCCAACCTGAATGCCTTCTCTAATGAATTAGGTTCCAAAATGCGAACTTCATGTTGGATATTATCCTTTAAAGTACTTATGAAGAGATGAATCCGGTGTTCCTCTGGAATATCAGTTACCCTTATATTCAATTTTTGGAAGTCCTCAATGTGCTCCCCCACTAAGCCCTTTTGTTTGAGATTTATCAAATGGCTAAAGAAGGTGTTGCTCTTTGTATTCTAATAATGTGCTATCATTTCCTCCGTAGAAATTGACCAAGTGACAATTTTTTTACGGGAGAAAAGCCATCGATACCATACAAATGTATTTTGTTCTAAATGTAAAGTTGCAATCCGTACCTTTTGTGTGTTTTGCACATTATGGAGATCAAAATATTGCTCCATCTGTAGTATCCATGTTACAGGATCCTTTCCATCAAACTTCCCGTTGAGTCTCAATTCTGCATCTTTTCCATACACTTTTCTATACCTTTTTCACTCACCTGAACCTCCCAAGTTGTCAATATCATGTGCAAAAGAGCATCTAACATGGTTTTTAATTATATTTTTGTGTTCGCTATTTGATTTAGATTTTGTTCATTCAGCTGCGGAATCTTGCCACTTTCCGCAGCTGCTGCAACTTTCCGCAGCTATTTTGTGAAACTCTATGCTACAGGTGTCTACAAGGAAAACGAGCCACAT
>JAXQQM020093031.1:0-10805 GCA_034641835.2 Pinus albicaulis
TGTCATCATCATATCAGAGATTGTGTTCAGCGGAGAATCATGATGCTTTCATATGTTCCCACGGAGGATCAGGATGCTGACATCCTGACGAAGGCGCTCACCAGGAGCAAGTTCGAATTCCACAGAGGCAGGATAGGGGTTGCAGATAATCCATATCTTGCTGAGAGGGAGTGTTAAGAATGCAGCAAGATGATGGAGCTTAGTGAAATGAAGTCGCCTTCACTAAGTGGGCCCGTAGGCAAATTCTGGCGCAAAGTCTATTTTTAGACTATGTCTATTTTTAGACATATGGAGCATGGTTCGGGGATTCCAGTTTGAGATTCTTAGAGCATTGGTCATGTTGGTAAAAATAGATGAGACTCTATTTTTAGGTCAAAGAGGTCGAAGTCTATTTTTAGACTGCCTCTCCTTAAAACAGGGAAGTCAAATATTATTTACCCTTAATAATATTTAGACTATAAACAGCAGTTTACTCTCTTGGAGCACTTCAGTTCGAGCTACAGAAGTGGCTCATGCATCTGATAGAGGAATCACATGGTTCCCAAGGGTTTGATGGCATCTTGCATGGTTGACTTCAGTTGGACTTCAGTGGCAGAAGTTTGGAGGAGTTAATGAGACAGATAGTGGAGTTGTGTTCTGTTTATTTTAGTTGAACTAGTTGAGATTAGTTTAACTAGCTAATCAATTAGTTATGAGTGGAGTGAATTAAATATTATTTAATTCATTAATTAGTAACTCATTATTCAACTCAAGAACACATTATTTCACTAAAGTGCATGATCAGTTCAGTGGAGACCAGTGAAAGAGATAGATGAAAGGGTAGAGTTAGCTATCAGTTGTGACTATACTGTTGCTATTTGCAACACATAGATAGGTGGAGTAAACCTATGAGGATTGCGCAGTTCAGGCTGGTGGTTTATCTATATAAAGAGGCCATCCCATAGCATTGAAACACACAATAGAGGCTGGCTATCAAGTGGCTAAGGATTGGAGCAAGTGTTTTGCTAGATCTAGCTTGATAGTGTGTAGCAATTGAGGGTGTGCATGAGAGCTTGTGAAGATTTTTTGTACTATGATTGTTACATGATTTCTCCATTATAATATACACAATAGCTGCGGGGTTTTTAGCTATAAGCTTTCCCCATACATACTATGTTAATGTGTATGATGATTTGATGTGTTATCGCTTGATTTTATTTCCGCATGTGTGATGATCTGAGTTGATCTGAGTTGATTGAGTGGAAGAGATTATGTGTTGTGTATGAAGATCAAATAGTATGTGACCAGGATAGTCTCGGTGGATAATTATTTATTATTCAGCAAATTTCTACACAAAGGTAGAGAAAGAAAAATAACTAGGAATTCATTCAACATGGGATCCAAGTTTCATCCAAGGAGGGTCAGATCAAAGCAAAATAGGAAACTCAACCCCTCATCAAGGGGCAACTGAAACACTTAGGAAATTATGAATATTATCTCCTAGAATTGCATGAGGTTAAGGTCTAAGAAAATGATTTCATATGTTAAATCCCTAGTTAAAAGAGAAAAAACCTTAATTATACCACTCAAGGAGACAAATATGGGGGATCAAAAAATCCTTCAACATCAATGCAAATTATGGAATGGTAGTGGTATTTTATCAGTGAAATCAAGAGGATGGTAGTGGTGTTTTATCAATGAAGATATAAATAGGAAGCTAAATCTACTTGATATAAATCCTTCTTTAAATAATTTCACTTTGAGCAATAGGCATTTGGGCCTTGGTCACATTGTTGCTCATCTTGATCATTTTTTTACTGTTGATTCCTTCTTGGACAAAAGACTTCTTCTTTTTTTGTCCAAAATTATCCTATGGTGAAGCTTACCTGTCTTGTTAGAAATATAGGACAAAGGTAATTATGGTCCTATCCCCTTCAAGTTTTGCTCGATTTGGAGACCAGTGCAGAATGCAGCAAGATGATGGAGCTCAACTATGTTTAGATTAGTTAAACTGAATACAACTCCACTAACTTCCTCAATCAACTCCACCAAACTCAATCACTTGAGTTCTAACTGAAGTCTTCATGCAATAGCTTCACTTAAACCCTAGGAAAAGCGTATTTCCTTCTGTCAGCTGCATGTGCCACATCCAGGCATCAAACTGAAGTGCTTCAAGAGAATAAGATAATGTTTATAGTCCAAATATTATTAAGAGCTAATAATATTCGACATATCTATTTTTAGACTGGCAATCTAAAAATAGATTCCGCCCAATATGTCTAAAAATAGAAATCCATCTATTTTTCCAACTTGACCAACCATCCACAAATAGCATCCTGCAACTTACAAAACATGATCCATATGTCTAAAAATAGACATAGTCTAAAAATAGACTTTGCGACAAAAATCACTTGTGTGGCCCCCACCTAGTTTAGGTGATCACTTTCCAACTAGGATCAGGAATGATGTTTCAGGATGCCTCCTTCATTGTTTCTTGTTGCAATCCTCAACACTCCCTCTCAACAAGAAAGGATTGTCTTTGCATGCGACATGCAACTCCATGCATTCGCCCTGCAACCTTCACAAGTGCCATGCAACTCCATGCATCTGCTCTGCAACTCCTCTGAAACTGAATAGGCTCCAAACAACTCAATCAGTCTTGATGTATCTAGCATCTATCATCAAAGTCTTCGACTTCTGCTTGGCCAACTGCACATGTCATCAGGAACCACTGCGTTGTTGACTCTTTGCACCCATGCACTCTTGCACTTGCTGTCAACTCTGATCCGCGCTCCAGTATCCGACACTATCACTTTGATCTGCCTGCATCACTCCAATCGATCTTGCCATCGCTGCTTATGTGGGATCCTCATAGCCGTGTTCAATCCATGAGACACACACCATCTCATGAATCTGCCCAGAATCCTCCTCATGGGGATTAATCATGGCTGTCGCCCCACCTCTCACCTGGTGGTATAGCTGCATGCACTCCCTCTGCCCGTCTGGCACGAAATTTCTCTGCATGAGTGGTTTCTTCCACTCCATGATCCTCTTGTGGCTGCTCCACATCCCGAGGTTCACTTTCACCTGCATGCAAATCCAGCTCCCTCTCAAGCTTCAATTGCATGGCTTTCTTGCACTTCCGAACAGTAGGAAGCTTCGTAGACATCCCATCTACATCAAATCTATAAAGATTCTTCTGCATCTCCAGTTGTGGCTGCTCCACAACCTTCTGAGACTGCTTCTCACGCTGCATGTTGAGAGGCTCCCTCTCAACCACCAAGTCACTAACCTTTTCTTTGCTCCTCAAAGCTTTGCATGCATCTTGTACCTCAGTGCATGTAGATTCTTGGCTCGCGCACATTGCAATTGTCCTGCCGTCGCAAAATTTTCTAACAAAAGAGCTGATTTTAAATCGATGATATCTCCCTCATCCGAGCTCCGATTCGACCGATTTTTTTTTTCAATTTGGGTATTTTTTCGCAAGGAATCCAAATATGCTATTTTTTTTGAAAATATTTCACCAAAATTTTTCAGATATTCCCTACAAACTCGCGCACCCAAAAATTCTCGCTCTCATTCCATGTAGAAAATTATATACAATATGCATGTATATTTCCGGCTTTCTCCATCTTTATGTTTCTTGAGTTTATCCTCAAACTCAACCACTTCAATGCTTTGCAATTGCTCCAATGATCAATATCGCTCCGATACCATAGAAATTTGCTGAATAATAAATAATTATCCACCGAGACTATCCTGGTCACATACTATTTGAGCTTCATACATAACACATAATCTCTTCCACTCAATCAACTCAGATCATCACACATGCGGAAATAAAATCAAGTGATAACACATCAAATCATCATACATATTAACACAGTATGTATGGGGAAAGCTTATAGCTGAAAACCCCACAACTATTGTGTATATTATAATGGATAAATCAAGTAACAAACTCAGTACAATACTCCTCACAAGCTCATGCACACCCTCAATCACACACTATCAAAGCTAGATCTAGCAATTCAAAAACACTTCGCCTCCAACCCTTAGCTACCGAGCAGCCACCATTATGTGAGCTTAACGTTAAGATGGCCTCTTTATATGTAGTGAAACGATCGCCACCAACCTAATCCTCAATAGGTTTACTCCAACCATCCATATGTGTTGTAAATAGTAAGAAAGTATAGTCACAACCATAGTTAACCCCGCTTTCTTAACATTATTCAAGATCGGGTCTCCACTCCTGAATCGTCTATGACTCGTTAACTGATGTATTCTTTAGTTGATTAATGAGTTTATAATTAGTGAATTAATTACTAATTAATTCACACCACTCTCACTAATTTTATCAATCAGTTAAACTAGATACAAATAACTCAACTATTTTTATATTAGTTAAACTGAACACAACTCCATTAACTTCCTCAATCAACTCCACCAAACTCTCTCACATGAGTTCTAACTGAAGTATCCATGCAATAGCTCCACTTAACCCTCAGGAATAGCGCAATTCCTTTTGTCATCTGCTGTGCCACATCTGTGCACTTAACTGAAGTGCTCCAAGAGAATAAGATAATGTTTATAGTCCAAATATTATTATGAGTCATTAACATTCACATATCTATTTTTAGATCTGCAATCTAAAAAATAGATTCCACCCAATATGTCTAAAAATAGAAGTCCATCTATTTTTTCCAACTTGACCAACCATCCACAAATAGCATCCTGCAACTCATAGAATATGATCGACATGTCTAAAAATAGACTTTGCGACAAAAATCACCTGTGTGGGCCCCACCTAGTTTAGGTGATCACTTTCCAACTAGGATCATGAATGATGTTTCAGGATGCCTCCTTCACTGTTTCTTGTTGCAAGAGAAAATAAGATGATGGAGCTTAGTGAAATGAAGTCGCTTTCACTAAGTGGGCCCGCAGGCAAATTCTGGCGCAAAGTCTATTTTTAGACTATGTCTATTTTTAGACATATGGAGCATGGTTCGGGGATTCCAATTTGAGATTCTTGGAGCATTGGTCATGTTGGTAAAAATATATGAGACTCTATTTTTTAGGTCGAAGAGGTCGAAGTCTATTTTTAGACTGCCTCTCCTAAAAATAGGGAAGTCAAATATTATTTACCCTTAATAATATTTGGACTATAAACAACAATTTACTCTCTTGGAGCACTTCAGTTCGAGCCTTGGAAGTGGCTCATGCATCTGACAGAGGAATTACGCTATTCCCAAGGGTTTGATGGCATCATGCATGGTTGACTTCAGTTAGGACTTCAGTGGCAGAAGTTTGGTGGAGTTAATGAGACAGATAGTGGAGTTGTGTTCTGCTTATTTTAGTTGAACTAGTTGAGATTAGTTTAACTAGCTAATCAATTAGTTATGAGTGGAGTGAATTAAATATTATTTAATTCATTAATTAGTAACTCATTATTCAACTCAAGAACACATCAGTTCACTACAGTGCATGATCAGTTCAGTGGAGACCAGTGAAAGAGGTAGATGAAAGGGTGGAGTTAGCTATCAGTGGCGACATCAGTTGTGTATGAGATTTGCACCACACTTGGAGGAATTTCCCATGATGATTGCGCTGTCAAGCCAAGGAGATTCGAACCTTGGATCTCTATATAGACAGGCCATGATTGCGCAATAGAGGCAAGGCAATTGGCGGTGAGTTTTGAACCAGTAACCTGTTCAAAACTGAGCTAGATTGTGAGTAACTTTATGAGAAAGTACTGAGTACTTGTGAGGAGTATTGTACTGATTTTGTTACTTGATTTCTCCATTATAATATACACAATAGCTGCGGGGTTTTCAGCTATAAGCTTTCCCCATACATACTGTGTTAATGTGTATGATGATTTGATGTGTTATCGCTTGATTTTATTTCCGCATGTGTGATGATCTGAATTGATCTGAGTGGAAGAGATTATGTGTTGTGTATGAAGATCAAATAGTATGTGACCAGGATAGTCTCGGTGAATAAGTGATTTATTCAACAAGAAACAGTGAAGGAGGCCTCCTGAAACATCTTTCCTGATCCTAGTTGGAAAGTGATCACCTAAACTAGGTGGAGGCCACACAGGTGATTTTTGTCGCAAAGTCTATTTTTAGACTATGTCTATTTTTAGACTATGTCTATTTTTATACATATGGAGCATATTCTATAAGTTGCGGGATGTTATTTATGGATGGTTGGTCAAGTTGGAAAAATAGATGGATTTCTATTTTTAGACATATTGGGCAGAATTTATTTTTAGATTGCCAGTCTAAAAATAGATATGTCGAATATTATTAGCTCTTAATAATATTTGGACTATAAACATTATCTTATTCTCTTCTCAAGGACTTCACTTTTCGATGCCCAGGGGTGGCACATGTGAACTTAATAGTATGAAATACGCTTTCCTAGGGTTTAAGTGAAGCTATTGGATGAAGACTTCATAGAACTCAAGCATTGAGTCGGTGGAGTTGATTGCTGAGGAAATTAGTGAGAGTGGTGTGAATTAATTATTAATTAATTCACTAATTATAAACTCATAAATCAACTAAAGAATACATCAGTTAACTTCAGTGCATGGACAGTTTCAGTGGAGACCAGTGTAGAAATAGGTGAAAGAGCAGGTTAACTATCGGTTGTGACTATACTATTGCTATTTGCAACACACAGATGGGTGGAGTAACCCATGAGGGTTGCGCAGTTCAGGCTAGGTGGTTTATCTATATAAAGAGGCCATCCCATAGCTTGAAAACGCAATTCAGGTTGGCTATCAAGTGGCTAAAGGTTGGAGCATGAGTTTTGCTAGATCTAGCTTGATAGTGTGTGGCATGGGAGGTAGTGCATGAGAGCTTGCAAAGAGCTTTGTACTATGATTGTTACATGATCTCCATGACATGTATAATATACAGATAGTTGGGGGTTTTCAGCTTTAAGCTTTCCATGAAATACTGTGTTCATATGTGTGAAGTTTTATGGCTTTAATGTGTGCATGCAATTGATTTTATTTCCGCATGTGATGATCAATGGTAGAAGAGATTCTGTATTATGCATGAAGCTAAAATAGTGTGTGATCAGGAGAATTTCGGTGGATAACATATCAGTTATTCAGAATTTCTACATGGTATCAGAGCGATATTGATCATTGGAGCAATTGCAAAGAATTGAAGCGGTTGAGTTTTAGGATAAACTCAAGAAACATAAAGATGGAGAAAGCCGGAAATATACATGCATATTGTATATAATTTTCTACATGGAATGAGAGCGAGAATTTTTTTTGGTGCGCGAGTTTGTAGGGAATATCTGAAAATTTTTGGTGAAATATTTTCAAAAAAAAATAGCATATTTGGATTCCTTGCGAAAAAATACCCAAATTGAAAAAAAAAATCGGTCGAATCGGAGCTCGGATGAGGGAGATATCATCGATTTAAAATCAGCTCTTTTTGTTAGAAAATTTTGCGACGGCGGGACAATTGCAATGTGCGCGAGCTAAGAATCTACATGCACTGAGGTACAAGATGCATGCAAAGCTTTGAAGAGCAAAGCAGAGGTTAGTGACTTGGTGGTTGAGAGGGAGCCTCTCAACATGCAGCGTGAGAAGCAGTCTCAGAAGGTTGTGGAGCAGCCACCACTGGAGATGCACAAGAATCTTTATAGATTTGAAGTAGATGGGATGTCTACGGAGCTTCCTACTGTTGGGAAGCGGAAGGAAGACATGCAACTGAAGCTTGAGAGGGAGCAAGTGTTGCATGCAGATGAAAGTGAACCTCGGGATGTGGAGCAGCCACAAGAGGATCATGGAGTGGAAGAGACCACTCATGCAGAGAAATTTCGTGCCAGACGGGCAGAGGGAGTGCATGCAGCTATACCACCAGGTGTGAGGTGGGGCGACATGCATGATTAATCCCATGAGGAGATTTCTGGGCAGAATTCATGAAATGGTGTGGATCTCATGAGTCAAACCTGGCTACGAGGTGCCCACAGCGCAGCAGTAGCATGATCAGTTGGAGTGATGTAGGCAGATCAAAGTGATAGTGTCGGATACTGGAGCGCAAATCAGAGTTGACAACAAGTGCAGAGTGCATGGGTGCAAGAGTTCAACAGCGCAGTGGTTCCTGATGACATGTGCAATTAGCCAAGCAGAAGTTGAAGACTTTGATGATAGATGCATCAGACTGATTGAGTTGTTTGGAGCCTATTCAGTTTCATAGGAGTTGCAGAGCAGAGGCATGGAGTTGCATGGCACTTGTGGAGGTTGCAGGGCGAATGCATGGAGTTTCATATCGCATGCAAAGACAGTCCTTTCTTGTTGAGAGGGAGTGTTGAAAATGGCAACAAGAAACAGTGAAGGAGGCCTCCTGAAACATCTTTCCTGATCCTAGTTGGAAAGTGATCACCTAAACTAGGTGGAGGCCACACAGGACACAGTGATTTTTGGTTTAAAGTCTATTTTTAGACTATGTCTATTTTCGTACATATGGAGCATTTTTACTTGAGTTATGTGATGCTATTTATGGATGTTGAGTCAACTGAAAAATAGATGGATTTCTATTTTTAGACATATTAAGTGAATCTAGCTTCAGATCACACTAAAATAGATATGTCGAATATTATTAGCTCTTAATAATATTTGGACTATAAACATTATCTTATTCTCTTGAAGCACTTCAGTTTGATGCCTAGATGTGGCACATGCAGCTGACAGAAGGAAATACGCTTTTCCTAGGGTTTAAGTGAAGCTATTGCATGAAGACTTCAGTTAGAACTCAAGTGATTGAGTTTGGTGGAGTTGATTGAGGAAATTAGTGAGAGTGGTGTGAATTAATTATTAATTAATTCACTAATTATAAACTCATAAATCAACTAAAGAATACATCAGTTAACTTCAGTGCATGGACAGTTTCAGTGGAGACCAGTGCAGAAATAGGTGAAAGAGCAGGTTAACTATCAGTTGTGACTATACTATTGCTATTTGCAACACACAGATGGGTGGAGTAACCCATGAGGATTGCGCAGTTCAGGCTGGGTGGTTTATCTATATAAAGAGGCCATCCCATAGCTTGAAAACGCAATTGAGGTTGGCTATCAAGTGGCTAAAGGTTGGAGCATGAGTTTTGCTAGATCTAGCTTGATAGTGTGTGGCATGGGAGGTAGTGCATGAGAGCTTGCAAAGAGCTTTGTACTATGATTGTTACATGATCTCCATGACATGTATAATATACAGATAGTTGGGGGTTTTCAGCTTTAAGCTTTCCCATGAAATACCGTGTTCATATGTGTGAATTTTTATGGCTTTAATGTGTGCATGCAATTGATTTTATTTCCGCATGTGATGATCAATGGTAGAAGAGATTCTGTATTATGCATGAAGCTAAAATACTGTGTGATCAGGAGAATCTCGGTGGATAACATATCAGTTATTCAAATTTCTACATGGGAAATTGCTAGATTGAATGTAAGAAGTAGAGTGGGTGAATTTTTCTTGTTCGGAAACCCCCTAGACATTGGTTCTCTAGATGAAAACCTCGAGCATAAGTCTCGATACTTTTGAATCAATATAAACATACCCATTTCTGTTTTAAAAAAAAGATGGAAAGGGAAAGATAAAGGTAAAGGTAAATGACATTAGAAGAGAACAAGGCCTCGGAATCCAGAAGAGAAAGAGAATGTTGCACCGCATAAGAATTTCAATGTAACTAGACAGGGACATGGGTCACAACAGCAGAATAAGGGTGATGGTACAGGACGTTTGGAGTGTTGGACAAGTGGTAGGGAGAATCTTAAAAGGGATTGTATGTAGAATTAGGGTGGTAGGCCTCAAATCTATAATGCACAGGAGGCATAGACTGTTGGGGATGTTGGGGAGAGCATTCCTTGTATTAATGCAGTGTTGGATAATAGGCAAGCAGATCATCAGGCATCTATCATTGAGATGGACGATAAGCTTTGTGATCAAGTTGTTTCTATTTTGATTGACCTTGGATATAATTATAGTTATGCTAACTCTAACTTGGTGGATATGTGTGGTTTTAATAAAGAAGTGCATACATAATCTTGGTTAGTGCAGTTGGCTACATGTACCAAGAAGAGAGTTCATCATTGGGTAAGAGCTTGTGCATTTGAGTTGAATTGTATGCATACATAAACAGATTTGAATGTAGTACCGTTGGGATCATATAATATGATTTTTGGTATGGACTGGTTATATCTTCATAGGACCAAAGTGGATTTTTTGAAAAATACGTTGAATGTTTGGATGATAGCGGACAACAGATAATATTACAGGGCAAGAAGAAAGCAACATCAGTTAAGATGGTGAAAACTATGCAAGCAAAGCGCAGTCGCGGAAAATGGTGTGTGTTATTTGAAGTGCACATTTGTAGTGATAAAGGTAAGGAGGATGACGATGCAGAGATATTGAGCAGGTGCCCGATCTTACAGCAGTTTCAAGATGTGTTTCCAACAAATATCTCAGAGTTTCCACCTCATAGAAAAGTGGAATTTTCTATTGAGTTGGTACCAGGGGCAGCACCAACATCAAAGGCACTGTACAAGATGAGCACTCTAAAGTTAGTAGAGTTGAATTTACAGTTAAATGAAATGCTTGACAAAGGGTACATTAGGCCAAGTGTATCACCGTGGGGTACACCGGTATTATTTGTGAATAAGAATGATCAATTAGAGGAAATTCCAGCCTAAAAGTGCCCATGAAATTTTCATGTATTTTCCATGTCATAATATGTAAACCAATTAAAATCTTTTAAATTTAAGAAGAGTTACATGTCCTAAATAATTTTAAATTGTTTAATTTT
>JAXQQM020059007.1:0-41561 GCA_034641835.2 Pinus albicaulis
TCTCCAACTCTTAAAGGATAACCTGAATTTGGTACAAAATCGAATGAAACAACAGGCAGATCAACATCGCAGCGAGAGAAGTTTTGATGTAGGAGATTGGGTATTTTTACAGCTACAACCATATAAACAAATGTCCCTCAAGCAAGCTAAGAAGGATAATAAATTATCACCAAAGTACTATGGTCCTTACAAGGTGTTGCAAAAGATTGGTACTATGGCATACAAATTTGAGCTTCCTGCTTCTTCACGAGTGCATCCAGTTTTCCATGTTTCATGCTTAAAGAAGGTTATAGGTGAAAATCTTCCAGTTCAAACAATATTGCCAGAACTTGATGAGGAAGGAAAAATCATATTGGAACCTGAAGCGAAACAAGAACTCGACAGCTACGGAATCGATCAATTTCAGAGTATCTCATCAAGTGGAAGAACTTACCCACCGAAGATTCTACATGGGAGGATGAGAAGTTTATACAGAAGCACCCAGAGCTACTCAAGCATTGAGGACAAAACTTTTTTGAAGGAGAGGGGCATGTTAGGTCCCTATATTACTAGTATAGTCCCTTATTGTTATTAGTGTAACCCCCTTATTGTTATTATTGTACCCTTGTAACCCCCATTTTGTTATTATTGTGCCCTCAAATTATTATTGTTAGGTCGGCTAGGATTACATTGTGGCCCACTAGGATTACATTATGGCCCCATGGACTCCTATATATAGAAAGGAGGTTTTGTAAATTGTATCATCCAAGAATTGTCCATTTATGTAATGTATTGGAGGTTGCCCCCTCGAAGTGGCTCATTTCTAAGGCGTTGATATCTCTTTTCTTCTCTTTTTGGAGCTGGTTACACAACAGGTGCATAGACAATATAATCTCCGAAGCAAGAAAGATTCATATATTCCCAAGAGAAAGAATTTTGAAAACTCTGCTAAAAAGGCCCCTGATGTTGATCCCAAGAAAACAATAGATAATTCAAAGAAAATTACTAAGATAGCTGGAAATAATGATCTAGAAAGCAACACTAGTAAACCAGTGGTCAGCCCTAGCAAAATTGTTCCAGCTAATGTCCCTAAGACAAGTCAACAATATGAAGTTATTGCAAAAACAGTGCTTGAGAATACTGACTCAAATATTCCAAAGACACAGACACCATTCAACATTGAGATTTAAATTTCCAAAATAAAAATCTTTGTCCCTCTCACTGAATTGGTGAACCAAGATATATATAGGTCCCAAGTCCTAAAAGCACTAAACATAGGAGAAATTACTGATACTGTCAATCTAAATGATGACAAACCTGAACTTTTGTTTGGGCCAGAAGTAGAGGGTAGATTCCAGGAGGGAGGTGTTCCCCCATTTTATCTCAGTTTGAATTTTCATGATAAAATCCTCCATAATGCCATGATTTACTCAGGTGCATCTCATAATCTCATTCCAAAGGAAATTATGGGAAAACTTGGCCTCAAGATAACTAGACCCTACAAAGACCTGTACTCATTTGACTCCAGCAAAGTTAAATGTCTAGCCCTCATTAAAGATCTATGTATTACGTTAGCCCAGATACCAGCCAAGAGTCTAGTGATGGATATAGTGGTTGCTGACATCCCTCCTAAATATGGTATGCTTTTATCACGCTCGTAGGGAGCCAAGCTTTCAGGAACCCTCCAAATGGATATGACTTATGCTACCATACCAGTTTTTGGCCAACAAAGGAGATTGTATAGGGAGACTCTAATGAAATACACGGTGAACAGTCACGAAAAGCCTCATAACTAACCCCTGTACTCCGTCCATTCTGATCTTGATTCATTTATCCTTTACAATGATGAAAATATTAATGAACAAGTAGCTAGAGAAGAAGAATACCATAAGAGAGAACAATCGAACCAAATGGAAATCGTGCAACACAAGTCTAAAAATGAACCTTTTTGGAACATGAGTTGTGATGGTTCTTGTGGCAAAGTTGGCTCAGGAGCAGGGGTGTGGGTATGCAATACTGAAAATAACTACGCAGAAGGGCATTCTTACAAGCTAAACTTTCAGTGTACCAACAATATAGCAGAATATGAGGCACTCCTTTTGGTTTTACAAATACTGAAGAAATTAGGAGCCAAAATAATTTCTATTCATGGGGATTCTGAGCTGGTTATTAAAAAAATCAAGGGAGAATATTCAACCAAACATCCCAAATTGAGAGCATACAAGAATTTTTCCCTTGAGTTCCTGAAAATATTTGAAGAATATGACCTTGCTACAGTTCCAAGAAATCAGAATATCCCGACTAATGGGTTAGCATTTTCAGCCAGCACTTGTCAATTACCTCATCCTAACAAATAATATATAGTGAAGGTTAAACACCGCCCAACAGTTCCTGAAAATATGAGATATTGGAAAGTCTTTGGAAATGACAAACAGATTGAGAATTTCTTGCAATCTAAGGGTGAGTTTGAAGATTCCAATTTGGACCTAGACTGTGAAGAAGACTGATCCATTAAAGAACAAATGTGTAAGGAGGAACCCATAATTCTGATATTAAATTTTCAGCAAAAAAATATCTACATAGGACAAAGATGTATGAAGATCCACAAAAGGAGGAATTTTAAGTACTGGAATTCAGAGACAACACTTTTCCTAGAGGACTTGTTTTTCTAGAGGAACTATTTGATTTCAATGATGTGGCTAGGAAACCAAAAACATAATCTACAGAAGCGAATATAGAGGAGTGAAATCTGGGCAGTGAGAAAGAGCCCAAGATGATAAAGTTATCAAACACACTGCCAGCATCCATAAAGCAGAAATACATTGCTTTGTTCAAAGAGTTTATTTATGTATTTGCCTGGAGTTATGAAGACCTGAAATCTTATGATATTGATATTAGCCAGCACAAAATTCTATTCAAGGAGAACCAGAAGCCTTTCAAACAGAAATTGCATAGGATAAATCATGTCCAAATGTATTTGGTTGAGAAGGATATCAAGAAAATGTATGATGCCAAGATAATAGTCCCAATCAGATACTTTGAATGGGATTCCAATATTGTACCTACAAGAAAGAAGACAGGTGAGATTAGGCTTTGCATTGACTTCAGAAATTTGAACACTGCATCTCCTAAGTACCCTTTACCAAAGATGGACCACATATTTCAAAATGTAGTGGGCTCCAAAATAATCTCCCTGCTATATGGCTTTTTAGGGTACAATCAAATGTTGGTGCATCCAGATGATCAACACAAAACAACTTTTACTACTCCTTGGGGAACCTTCATGTATACAAAAATTCCCTTTGGATTAATAAATTTTGGTGCCACTTTTCAAAGAGCAATGGATATTTCTTTTTCAGAAGAAATTGGTCTTTTCATTGTGATATATCTTGATGATATTATAGTATATTCAAAAACTGATGAAGAACATTTGGCTCATTTGAGAAGAGTTTTTGAAAAATGCAGAAGGTTCGATCTATCTTTGAATCCTAAGAACAAATTTTTGGTCTTGAACAAGGAAAGCTTCTATGCCACATCATATCTGAAGAAGGGATCAAGATTGACCTCTGCAGGATTGAGGACATACCGCAAATCACTCATCCCAGAAACATCAAAGAGCTACAATATTTCATTGGAAAGATTAATTTGTTGAGGAGTTTTATACCAAACCTTGCAGAACTCCTGAGGAATATCACCAACATTCTCAAGAGATATTCAGGAGTCAAGTGGACCAGGGAGGCTAAAGATTCCTTTGACCTGGTAAAGCAGGCACTCACTACAGCACTGATCCTAATCAGCCCAGATTTCACCAAAGATTTCATTATTTTCTCCTTTGCATCAGTACACACAATTGTTATTATATTGCTGCAAAAAAATACTGATGGACAAGAGAAGCCCATAGAATTTTTCAGCCAAGCTTTAAGAGATGCATCTTTGAAGTACAATATCATGGAAAAGCAGGCTTTTTCCTTGATCAAAGCACTGAAAGATTTTAGAGTTTACGTTCTGCATTCACACATCATTGCATTTGTGCCCAATACAGTTGTCAAAGACATCCTAACATAGGAGACTGATGTAAAAAGAGGAAAGTGGATTGTTGTCATCTTGGAGTATGATTTAGAGATCAGACCCACCAAACTGATCAAGGGACAAGGATTAGCCAAATTGATGGCTGAAACAAATTTTCAAGCAATAGATATTAACATGATTCATTCAATGTATGAACAAGAGGAGTTGGTGACTCCACATATTGAGGAAGAATTCCTAAATTCTCCCTGGTATACAGATATACTATATGTTATATTTTATTTAAATTATCCTCCTGGTTTGTCCAAAACAAAACCTAGATTCTCAAAATTGAAAGCTGTAAAATTCTGCATCCTATAAAATGCTTTGTACTAGAAAGATTATGGGGGCATATTGCTTAAATTTTTTCTTCAAGAAGATGCAAATAGGGTCATGAAATAATTCCATTAAGGGGATTGTGGAGGCCATCTCTATTGGAAAACCACTGCTAACAAGATCCTTAGGGTTGGTTTCTATTTGCCAACTCTCTTCCCAGATATCCACAAAATGGTAAATTATTGTCATAAATGCCAAATTTTTTAGGGAAAAATAAAGTTGTTGCCTCTGCCTTTATAGCCAATCTCTATTGAAGCTCCTTTCTAGCAATGGGGTTTAGAATTCATTGGAGAAATCCACCCTTCCTCCTCTGCCCAACATAAATGGATCCTCGCTGCTACAGAATATTTTACCAAATGGCTAGGGGCCATTCCTTCTATAACTGATACTGACTCAGTGATTATCAAATTCCTTGAAGCCAACATCCTTTCCAAATTTGGTTATCCTAGAAAAATTATCACAGATAACGTTGTTGCTTTTAAGTCCAAAAAGATGGTGGATTTTTGCCACAGATATCACATTTCTTTGGGGAATTCAACAGCTTATTACCCTCAAGGTAATGGGCTAGCTAAGTCCTCCAACAAGAGCCTGGTCAACATCATCAAGAAGTTGTTGGAAGACAACAAGAAATATTGGCATAACAAATTGGAGCATGCATTGTGAGCTGACAGACTGACAACTAAGACATCAATTGGCATGCCACCATACTAGTTAGTCTATGGAATGGATGCATTTTTCCCAACATCATTAGGAGTGCCAGCCATGAAACTCATTCAAGAAGTGCAGACTAAAGAAAATGATGTGCAAAGAAGAATAATCCAGACCATTCAGCTGCAACAGTCCAGAGAAGAGGTGTACAACAGAAATCGGGTGGTGCAAGAGAATATGAAGAAGATTTTTGACAAAAGAACAAAGGAAAATGATTTCAATATTGGAAACAAAGTGCTGAAATGGGATTTGAGAAGGGAGGATAAAGGTAAGCATGGAAAGTTTGACAGCCTATGGAAAGGCCCATACATTATTCATTCTTTCAGAGGAGATAATGCATTTTTCTTGCAAGAGATGGATGGAACAGAGCTGTTTGGAGGTCCTGTCAATGGCAGGATGCTGAAACATTATTTTTGTTAAAAACTCAGATTAAACTTTCATCATTGTAAATACCATAGTCCTACAATTTTCAAAAATCCATTAAACAAGGTTGAAGCCTGAAGTGAAGGCTATAAGCCTAGTCTGATAAGAAAAAAGAAAGAAAGAGGGTATTTAAGAAACGAAAAAATAAAGCCCATATATATATATATATATATATATATATATATATATATATATATATATATATATATATATATATATATAATATATATATATATATATATATATATATATATATGAAAGTGTTGCAAATCAAAGTGCCACTACTATTGAAAAGAGTTTTGTTCAAGGATACACTCTAAGCATGATTGTACAATTTTGAATTTTCTGCTGATAGGTTAGAAAATGAAGATTTGACAAACCATTTTGTAGAAATTTGAATAACTGAGATATTATTCACCGAGATTCTCTTGATCACACACTATTTTAGCTTCATGCATAATACAGAATCTCTTCTACCATTGATCATCACATGCGGAAATAAAATCAATTGCATGCATACATTAAAACCACAAATAATCACACATATGACCACAGTATTTAATGAGAAAGCTTAAAGCTAAAAACCCCAGCTATCTGTATATTATATGTCATGGAGATCATGTAACAATCATAGTACAAAAGCTCCTCACAAGCTCTCATGCACACCTTCAATTTCTACACACTATCAAGCTAGATCTAGCAAAACAAATGCTCCAATCTTTTGCCACTTGATAGCCAGCTTCTATTGAGTAATTAATGCTATGGGATGGCTTCATTAAATTGGCTTGTACTGTGCAATCCTCATGGGCTTCTTCACCTATCTGTGAGTTGCAAATAGCAACAGTATAGTCACAACTGATAGTTAACGTGCTCTTTCACCTATTTCTGCACTGGTCTCCACTGAAACTGTCCATGCACTGAAGTTAATTGATGTATTCTTTAGTGATTAATGAGTTTATAATTAGTGAATTAATTAATAATTAATTCACACCACTCTCACTAATTGTATCAATTAGTTAAACCGAATACAAATAGCTCAACTATGTTTAGATTAGTTAAACTGAATACAACTCCACTAACTTCCTCAATCAACTCCACCAAACTCTGTCACATGAGTTCTAACTGAAGTATCCATGCAATAGCTCCAATTAACCCTTAGGAATAGCGTAATTCCTTCTGTCAGCTCCTGTGTCACATCTGTGCACTTAACTGAAGTGCTCCAAGAGAATAAGATAATGTTTAGAGTCCAAATATTATTAAGAGCTAATAATATTCGACATATCTATTTTTAGACTCGCAATCTAAAAATAGATTCCGCCCAATATGTCTAAAAATAGAAGTCCATCTATTTTTTCCAACTTGACCAACCATCCACAAATAGCATCCTGCAACTCATAGAACATGATCCATATATCTAAAAATAGACATAGTCTAAAAATAGACTTTGCGCCAAAAATAGCCTGCGGGCCCACTTAGTGAAGGCGACTCCTTTTCAGTAAGCTCATCATCTTCTTGCAATCTCAACACATTTAATCTTGCCTTATCGGTAACTAGGTAGAAAATGGCATTGGTTCAACAGCCTAATATGAACCAATTGGAGAAATAAGGGATAGGTGATAGGCTAGAAATTCAAAAGAAAAAAAGAGGTTAGGGTCTGCAAGTCTAAATGCACCCAAAAATGAAGAAAAATTATTAGAATTGTAGATTGGGTAGGTAGGTGTGTAGATGACCTCAGTACTTTGGGAATTTTTCCAGTTTTCAATTTCAGGTCACTTTTCAGTTTCAGGATCAAGTGTGTTCCAGATTTCAGTTTGCAAAGAGTGTTGACTTCAGCTTGAAAGTTTCAGCCACATATCAGGTTGTGGGGTTGGGATCAGGACACTAGTCTACGTTGTTATCGACACCTCCTGAATGATCTTCCATCCCCAACTAGAGCCAATGTTAGACCCTTGTATTTCACAGTATCACCAAGTGACTGATTATTGCTTAGATTTGGTCATGACTGAAAATGATATTCCCTGACTCTCATTTATTTTCAGAAAAGAAGGAAGAAGGTGTTGTTGATAAGGTGTGATGGTGATCAAACTTCATTTCTGCCCTCATTCCATTTCATTCACCCTTTATGCCCCTCATTTCCTCCATGTTATAAATTTCTACACCTTATTTCTTTCAAACCCCTTCTTCAATTATTAACACCCAAGTTTAATAGTTAAAAAAGGAGCAACATTAGAATCAAAGGAATCAAAGGCCGCAAAGAAACAGTTAAGGCAAAAAAACAACAAGGGCAGAGTCTTGAACATGATTGGGTCAAGTCATGCATGCATTTGGGTCGAGTTGTGAACGCTAAAGCAGGTCAAGTAGTGAATGCTGGGCAAGTATTCAATGAACAGCTAAGAAACGAATGGTCGCAACCAAGGAAACAAGGTCGGAAAACCACAACAAGGGAGAAGTGAGGACCGTTGGATCTAAGCAACGATCAATGGTGGAGATTCAATCGCAATCGCAGATCATAGGTTTTTAACTTTACCTCTTAAGACTTATTCCAAATCTCTTTTTCCCGCTGATGCGATGAAGTGGGGCCCTTTCACCCAGAGCACGATGTCGCCCTCGCATCTCAGCCCGCAGTTTTTTAACCTGACCTCTTAAAGACTTATGCCAAATCTTGGTTTCTCACTGATGCGATGAAATGGGACCCATTCACCCACCACACTTCCTTATTATTACATTCCCCTTAAAAAAACATTAAACTCTACCTTTCCTCCGCCTTTCCGCTTTATCTCTATACCTTTCCTTTTCACCACTATATCATTGTTTCACCTCCGCTTTTCCCTATTTCCCAATTGCGATTAAAGTGGGGCCATCCTCCCTGACACGTCACCCTTCCCCCACCATCTATCACATTTCGCAAGTTACAACTTGTTCCATTTTTCCAATCATTAAAACCTGTGATCGTCGATGTGCGATATCACAGCGCACAATTTTTTAACTTACCATTTTAAATGCCCGCAGTGTATTTTGTTTAACTTGCGATGCGGTTGGCCCCACCACAGAAGCCGCCTCCCCCCCCCCCCACTTCATAGTTGTTCGAAATGCATTGACATATCATACGAAACATCATAAACTTACCTTACTGCTGAAATCGTTCGCTGCTTTATAACTCTGCCAATATAGTGGCCTCCATCATCCTTTCCACATCATCCTCCGACAGCACAAATCACATTTCACATAGTTATCCTCCAGTGCTTATAACAAAAACTTAAAGTTTTCGATCTGCGGTTGCGTTCAGGTCCCACCTTCCCTCCACATCACCTCCTTCCTCCCCGCGCTTCGTACTCTACACCTTTTAGAGTTTACGATTGTTAAAGATTTATGATTGTGGGCTGCAGTTCGGTCCCACCTTCCCTCCACGTCACCTCCCACTTCGCATCTCATCACCGATAAATCACAAAACTTGTGAAATGCGATGTTGTCACGGATGCGACGTGGCTCCAAGGTGAAATCTAAAGATTTTCAGATCTGGTATATTGAGTTTTTACGTTGTTTTTCTTAGAAAAAGGGTCAAGTCGGGCATATGATTTTGAACATCATTTTATGAAGAAATAAGTTTAAAACATGGCAAAAAAGGATTCGAGTAGCAAAAAGACACCAAGGGTTGAGTCGGGCAAGGTGTTCATGCAAACTTGTTATGTTATAATGACAGAAAGAGAAAAGGTAGTAAACTCATGGACACAGTCACTAATCAATGTAAAGTGGCTATGCCTTGCACCAGACTTAATTACCCAACGCCGATCTTTTGAAAATCAGGGCCAAATATTAGAGCCATCATTCATTGCCTCTTTGGGATCATCAAATGCCACCTTCAAGCCTACTTTTGATTTGCGAAGAGCCACCTGAGTTTTTCATTCTTGAAGAGTTACCAAAAAATTCCACAGGCGGTGTTTTGTCATAGATTTTCTTGTTCGGGCCTTACCGAGACATACCTTTTTAATTTTCAGTTGTTTGTAATAAATGAAGTTGGAAAAAGTAGATTAGGGCAACCAACTCAAATTTCAGTTAAATACTGCTTGCATTTTCATAATCAATGGTTGGATATTGTTAGCCCCTGCATTGTAAGAACTACTATATTGGAGCACTGTAATTTTGGAGTTGGCCATCAATAATCAAAGACCATTTACAGGATTCTTGAGTTGTGTGAAAATGATGTTGTGTTATTTCTTTGTTTAAATGTTTCCATTGTTTCCTTAGTTGTGCATCTGTTCATCTAATTGTAAATCAGAAATTTTAGATTAATATTTGCTATCGGAGCACCTTAATTCTGTCTGCATTTAAAATCTGAATGTTTTCCACTGAAGTCCGATTAAATCATTCTTAAATACTCTTTAGTCACTATTTAACCTTACTATTTCTTTCACCTCATAATTCATACTGCTCTAAAGATCCAGCTAGCATAGTTAGCTTGCCCTGTGATGCTCTTGAACGTTGATGTGCCAATCCAGTATTTTGACTCGATATCCCAATGGATTAGTCCCTGCAGCCCTATCTTTCCAACCACACCATCAAACAAAAAAACACCCCCCATCATGGTAACTAGCCTAATATCAACACTTAGAATCATCAAGTGAAATCATAAAAACAGGGAGAGCCTTCTCTGAGTATAGGAAGGCTAGGTCCTTGACTCAAAAGTGGTCTGATGTTGTCCTCTGTTGTTTGTTCTTTCCAATCTTAAAAATTACGAAGTGACAACAACATACAAAGCTCTATTCTTAGTGTGTCACGTGTTTTTCACTAGTAATCTCCTTATCCTTTGGTGTTTTAAAGTAAAACATTGTGTAATGTTGTTAAAATATGTGATTGTTATTTTGTGAGGAAGTTACCTCTATTTTAAAGTCAAACAATGTGTACTGTTGTTAAAATATGTGATCATTATTTTGAAAGGAAGTTACATGTCATCAGGTAAGAATGGTTTTCAAAGAACGTCAATTGTAATTACGCTATATTTTTTACTATACATAAAAATAGTGAGACGAATATTACCCAAAACAAAATAAAAGTAAAATATTGTACACTGTAATTCCATGTAGTTTCCTCATGGTATCCTTTCTCTTTCCCTAATAAATTTCAATATCATAAGCATTTGAAAGTGACTCTCTGTATGGGCAAGCCCCTCTGTACTAATGATAGCAGGCTAGGGACAACTTATCTTTTCTTATAGAAGCACAATCTTCAATAATCCACTTTCACATGCTATAGGTGTAGCCACGGTACACGGTATATATAAATATATAAAATTTATAATTATATAAATGTTAAATAATTTATTTAGGGTATTTTACTCTATATTATAGTTTATTTAAAATAATAATATTTATATGAGTTTTATAATAATAATATTTATGCAAATTTTGATTAAATTATTAAGAATAAAAAAAATATTATATTGAAAAATAAAGATAATATTGATACAAAACATATTGCTAATTATCTCCACAAAACCTTACCAAAGGGACTTAAGTGTTATTGGAAAATATTGTCGTGACAAAAAGAAAAGCCATATCACCATAACGTTCACTTAAGATTTGAAGAAATGACAATGAAATCATGGCTGGTACTGTCCATTGGAATAGTCAGATTCACAGGAGGAACCATCAAGTTACCAGATGTAGAATTTGACAATAAGCAACCCTCCACATTACCCAAAAAAGAATCTATATTATTGAGTCTGAAATGATGATTCTGAAGGATGCATTTAATTTCTTCAATGCTAGAGAACAAATTATAGCTGTCAACCTGTTTATCCTTAAAAAACATCCTAAGCAAAGTGTCAAATTTTTGATGTAGAGATAGGGAGTATAGGAAGCTGAGTTGCCTCTTCTGAAACCAATCCAAATTCGGGAGCCATTGAAGCTCACCAACAATTTCCATTTCTTCTTGAGACACTAAAATAATGTTTCCCTACGAAATTCTAGAGGGGCAGAGTAAAAACGAGTGGCCACAAAATCACAAGAAAAAGGTTGTGTATGTTTCACACCAACATGCCCCAAACCACCACAATGAGGGACCATACATTATCTAGAAGCCATAATATATGCTGCAACCTAACAAGACCAACATTCCAAAGCAAACCCATAACCCAAATAATAATTTAAAGGACGGAATACTACCTTCTCTAGGCCAGAGCTTAAAACTACCAAGTTATCACCCTACCTCCGACAAAATGGCCCAAATTCAAGGACATTATTCAACTCAAGACAACTAAGAGACATGCAATACAATGAAATGAAAAACAAATTCAACATACAGATGGTCAAAAGAGAATTCGAAAAAACCAACTTAGAAATCCAAACCCTATGCCTAATTGATAGACCACAAAATTTAAAGTTAAGCTAGCCACCACCATATAAATTTTCAAAACACCAGTAATATATTAAAAAATTTAAAGACAGAGGAAATGCTTTTTCCTTCAACAGACAGAGTTCACACAAATTTGCAGAAATGACTTAATCTAAACCATAGAATTGCTGAAAACAAATCATGAAGGTCTTCCTCTGAATACAAAGTGGAGGGTATTAAAATCGTAACTATAGAGGAGCAAATATAGTTAAATAATTTTACACATGGTGAAACAGAGTAAAACAGAGTGTTGCGGTAAGAACGAGACACAAAAATTTTCACAACCAAATCGCAACTAACAATACTTTATATTATAACTTCCAAACATGAAATTCATTCACATATGGAGGTTATGTCTCCTTCACTAGTAAAACAACTGTTCTTACTGAGATTTACAGTTAATAGGGGTTGCGGAGTAACACATAGTAACAAAATTTGCTCCACGGTTTTCTCCTTCTTGTCTTTCCAGATCCGCCTCATTACATTAGGCTCACACAAACATGTAAAATCAAAACATATATATCTAAGACATTTAATTCATGACAGATCGAATTTAATACACAGGATGGGCAAACATGACTTAATTTTACAAATTTTGCGTGAAGTAAACAACACTTGCGAATTAAATATTTTCCCATACACTTTTACTAACCATGCATTAAATTTCTATGTTACTTTTAGTTAATTTACTCTGTTGCAGAATGGGTAAAATGTACCCACAACATGCTTCTCATCCAAACTGCTTGACACACTGCTGCTGTTGCGGCGACATAATCAACTTCTGTTGTTGACAATGATACTATCGGTTGCTTCTTGGAATCCCATGTAATGGCTCTCGAACCCAAATGAAAAACATATCTTGACGTGCTCTTTCTGTCAACAACACTTCCTGCCCAATCACTGTCAGTGTAACCAACCAGCCTAAAATCATATGTTGCAGAGTACAAAATTCCATACTCCTTTGTCCCATTTACATACTTTAAAATTATTTTTGATGCTTGCCAATGTGTCCCTTTGGGTGTCTCCATGAACCTCGACACCAAACTCACTACATGCATTATGTCAGGCCTAGTTACGGTCAAATACATTAGGCTTCCCACCATACTTTTGTATAATGTCGGATTGACATTGCTGCTGCAATATTCCTTGCTCAACTTCAACCCCATGACTGTTGGAGTTGATGTTGGCTTGTTGTTCTGCATATTAAACCTCTCTAAAATTTCTGCAACATACTTTTCTTGAGAGATAAAAATCCCATTTTCTATTTGCTTCACTTCTATGCCCAAAAAATATCTTAGCAGCCCCAAGTCAGTCATTTCAAACTCACTTTTCATGACTGCTTTGAAATAAACGATGAGGAAATCATCACTTCTTGTAAATATCAAATCATCTACATACAAAATGATAATAAGAACCTTATCGTCACTTTCTTTGATGTAGAGAGTGGGTTCACTGTCACATTTTTCGAACCCATTTTCCATCAAGTAAGCATCTATCCTGCTATACCATGCACGCGGTGCTTGCTTCAGCCCATAGAGAGATTTCTGTAACCTACACACCTTGTCTTCTTGGCCTTATATCTCATAACTAGTAGGTTCCGCAACATATACCTCCTCTTTCAACACTCCATTCAAGAACATTGATTTTATTTTAGGTTATGTGGCAATCAACAACACTGTATGCATTGTCTCCATCCTTGCGACTGGCGCAAATGTCTCCGCATAATCTCTTCCATGTTGTTTCTTGTATCCTTTTACAACTACCCTTGCTTTATGTCTTTCAATCTTTCCTTCAATTTTTCTCTTGGTCTTATAGACCCATTTCACTTCAATGACTTCTTTTCCTTGCTGAAGGTCCACTAACTCCCATGTGTCATTCTTTTCTATTGCTCCTATTTCTTCATCCATTGCTACAACCCATTTCTCTTCTTTGATCGCATCCTCAAAATGGATCAGTCATCTACATGAAAAAATAATGCAAACAATGAATTCAAACCAACACTATTATCGGCTTCATCTTGCTCATAAATTTCATTTAAATTTCTAAATTTTGGTCTTCTTATGCTTGCAGAAGATGGGCTTAGTGTTGCACTTGAGGTAGATGGAGTTGTGTATCCTTGTGGTGTTTGGAGAAGCACTTTCCTGGTTGTGCAAGACTGTCCTAATATTTGTTGATGGTGTTAAAACTTTGCATCTTTTCAAGTTTAGAGAGTTTGAAAAGAAGCGGAAAAGAAAAATCCAACAGGTCCCTTTTCGTAAGTAGTCTCATAGATCCGAAAAGGTAGAACACTGTGTTTGAGAGAACCTCTTAGTCGCGATAGGATAAGGTATTCCTTTTTCGTAAATAATCTATCCCAGCCCGAAAAAGGGGTAAATGTACACTGGGTAGATATCGTTTCGCAGCCATTTAACGAGTTCAAAATTACAAGAGTCTCAGCAATATTTTCAATTTTAGAGAGTCAAAAAAGAGCTAAAAGATAACTCGAGTAGTGTCTTTTTCATTTTTTTACTGAGTCCGGAAAAAGTATAAAATACAACTCGTTACTTCATCGCTATCTCATTAAAAACCTGTCGCTGCACAAGAGATGCACGTAAAACCCATTTCTCGAAATAACATAATGAAATAACTGAAAAACGTGTCTTAAAACCTAATTAGGGCTTTGAATAGTTTTAAAATTCCAAAAATGGTAAAAAACAATTACTTTTCACTTTTACCGCTTGTGGAGCAATAGTCACCCAGTTTATACTGCAATTTTGCGGTGATGATAGCAGGCAATCCGGCAAACCAATATCGAATCCATTAGTTCTAGGTAAGAGCCAACATCCTTCCCCACATTTTAATTCCTCTTTCAAGACCTGCAACCTTCAATTTTGACTTTTTAGGGGGGAGGGGGGATTTTGAAAACTAGGGCACGACAGTTGGCACAAGTTTCGGGCACAGACTCACGCCAATCACCCAATTTTCTAAACTAGGGCACACCCATTGGCGCGATTGTTTCTAAAACAGACGCACCAACCGCGCAACCCTTTTTAAACTCAAAATGCAAGTTTATAGGCCCAAATTCCACAAATCTTAGCTTTAAATTTGGCTAATAATGTCCATATGAACGTGTTTACAGGTGTAAAGTGGAAAAATGGTGATCGAGTGGAAGAAGAGCTTCAGTGAAGAAGATGAGATTTCCATGGATAATGAGAGATGCATGGAAGCTCTCAGAGACTGCGGACTGAAAAATTTCTTCATGACACCATGCCTCAAAGCTCAACCGGAACTGCTGCAATACTTAATTAGTATCTGGGATGAGGATTAGGAAAAATTCATTATTCGGGATTAGGAACTCAAGGTTGATGTTTCAGATGTTTATTTTATAACAGGACTATCACCGAGGGGGGCAACACCAATCTTGACCATCACCTGACCCACCATGGAGAACATGAACATGGTAATTGACAAGGTATGTCCAGGGGCATGGAAAGGATCAGGAAGCGGGAAGGTGAATATCTAGACTATACCGGATCTAGCACTAAAGGTAGTGCTACATACGATCACACGAGCTGTGGGATCACAAGCACCGTACGAGGCAAAAAAGACACAACTAGTTCTTGTTGTAGATTTCTTGACACCTACCATTTACAATTGGGCAGAGGCAGTGACAATCAACATGAAATGTCAACTGACAAAGTGCAAGAAGGCCAAACTGAATAAATTTGGTTATGGTTCTATCCTGGTACCGTTCTTCCTGGTTCATACTGAATAATGCCCATTAAGTTGAAAAACAAGCTGTGATTTTAGATTTACAACCAATGCACTAATGCCGGGGGTAATCGCCTCGGTTAATATTTCAATAACATCACTCTACTCAGCAACATTGTTTGTAGTTTTCCCTAGATAAATACCTTGCAGATCTATCAAATCACCAACAGGATCATAAATCACACAGATTGCCAAAGACAAGTTTCAGGTACTGTGGGAAGCACCATCCGTGAAACCGACATAAGGGGTAATAGACATATGCACAATAAGCAACGACCTAATAAGAAGGAAAATGCCCACAAAACACACCAAGCCAAAAAATGTACAGAAATGAAAAGAACACCTATGTACACAAAACATGCACAAATGACTCATGCATAATATTTTTTGAGATACAACCCATTTCTGGGCTAATCTAAAGGATGACCTTCGTAATCAATGATCTCATAGGCCCCATTCTTCAAAATGCATTTAACAATGTAGGGCCCATGCCAGATGGGTTGAAATTTGCCTGCCCCCAACTTATCATGAGCTTGGTCGTACAGGAGGATGAGGTCTCCTTCTACAAAGGAGCGAGGGGAAACCAACTGGTCAAAATGAGCTTCGACCCACTTCTTCTGTGACTCGATGACCAAAGCAGCAAAGCGACGAGTTTCATCCAGCCTTTCTAAGTAGAGAAGATTATCTTCTTCAGGTGAAGTGTTGAGCAGTAATTCAACATCCAATTTGAGTAAAGGTATTTCACACTCAATCGGAAGCGTAGCTTCCAGACCGTAAACAAGCTGAAAAGGAGTGAATACAGTCGCATCCTTAACTGAGGTTCAGTATGCCCAAAGAGCTAAAAATAACATGAGATGCCAATTGGATTTGTGTATTCCAGTCGTACATTGAAGAATGGTGACAAGAAATTTATTCACAGCTTCAACCTGGCCAATGGCCTAAGGATAGTACGACATTGAGCTATTGTGATGCAGACCCAACATAGAAGTCAGCTCAGCCACCATATAATGCCAAAAAATGGGAACCATGATCAGTAACGATGGCTTGAGGGACACCAAACCTAGTGTTAGGGATCTTTAATTTTAGCGGACTGGTGAGACTAAAACTGCAGAAGCAACATCGTTTCAACCAACTTTGGGATTCTAGGATCTAGCCCTCCTGAATCCGGAGAGGGATCTCTCCAATAAGTGCAAAGATGGATTTGTCTTTGAAGTTTGGGGTAATAATATTAGGCTAGTTATGAAGGCCAAGGGTTTTGTTTGTTTTTTGGATGGTTGAGCATGAATAATACTTGAGGGGAAAGTTCTAAATGCAAAATAGTTTCAAAGGTGAGAAGTTGCAAGTGAATAGAACAGCTATGGCTAAAGAGATAGATATAACGCTGGTTTTTAGTCCATTGGGCTATGGAGTCATAACAGGGATTTAATTGAACAACAACATCAAGAGTGATCCAAGGGGAAAGTCATCTACATCACAAGATTATTGAGATTATAATGATGGAATGGAAACAATAAAGTGTTGGAGATGGTGGAAACTGATAATAATTTCACAAAGGATTTATAGTCAGTCCAAAAAAGAAAAGCCTCTTAAGTAACTGTTTAAAACCAACCAAGTGCAGGGCTAACCATTGACCTCTTGGGCAAGTTTGTATTAAAGCAGCTTAATTGACAAAAAATCTAGTAATCCACATAATTACCTTCAGAAAGTATGAAAACATATAATAGGAACAAATTGTAACTTAAGATCAGATAAAGTACTTTTAAACCTATTCTGCTTTCAGTCAACACCAAGGGAAACTTTCAGAATCTGCTTTTGGAGAAAAACTAGGACCACGGTACACCATATCTTCCATAGTCATCTTTAATAAGAAAATAAGGAAAATAACTTTCAAGAAACAATGTTTAAAGAAAACAGTAGGACGAGGGAACTCCAACGTTCCTAACTGCTTAAACTGTATTAAATCATTCTTAAATAAACAAATTAGAGGAAAACATTGAGATAAAGCTTTCAGTTAGAGAAGGTTACTGATATACGGTAGGTCCTAACTCTATAAATGTTGTCCTTTATTAGAGAATAGTGAACAATATGACATACATAGAAGGAAAACAATAACAAAGAAAGAATCACTTCACCAGTGATATAGACCAGGATCCCAGGAAACAGCTTGTTTATTGATGTCAAACCAGTTACAGTCTTCAAGTCCAATGTTTCAATTCAGCAATCATCTTCACTATTCAGTCTATCTAATCTATCACAAGCAGAGCTCCAAGGGCCAGTGAACACTATTTACAATCAGAAGTTTTTTTGCTCAAATATATTTCCAAGTTCTGCAACCAACCCCTCACTCATCTTCTGTAGAAGTATATATAGAAGGATGAGGAGGTGAGATCTGATAAAAGATCTCAATTTACAATTAATACAGACTTAATGAATTCTTGGCCTTTGAGGGGCTCAATGAAGAAACTTACATACATATTCTCTGTATTAAATGATCTTACATAAAGATTTAAGCTCTGTGGGAGCTTTTGTTGAATTTTGAGGCTTTGTGTGGCGTCGAAGTAACTCTGCATATGTTCTTTGCATTAAGTTTCCTTGCAGAAGTAACTTTATGGCTGCGCTGAGACAAATATCTTATCCTGATAAATAAATTCGGCCTTTGATTGAATACTTTGAGGCACAGTTGGCGTCGTGGTAGCTAGAGGGATCAATTTGCCTCAATTTGTGGTGGTGGAGGGTTTCCTGTCGATAAAACACTTCAAATTTTCCTTTAATTGTGTTTTAATCTAGGGGATTAGGCATTTGATAATCATTCTTAGTCGTGATCCCCACAATTATGTCTTCCATCCTCTGTTCTGGTTCATTTTGATCTCTGTCACTGATAGTCTGTGATTTGTGATTGACTTGCTGTGTTTTTGCTGATGTGCAGGGTCGTGCAGGGTTTGAAAGGCATCAATGCCTTCGCAGATTATTGATAAACATGGAGTCAAAACCCTGTGATGATTTTCTTTGGTGAATCAAAGGCGGGAGGATCGCCATCCTCCGCCTTCGAATTTTCCACGAAAAATGGCGATAAAACCTCAAAACCCTGCAAAATACAAACAACTTATTATAAAATCCATGCATTTATAGGTTTACTGCTGTGGAGGCATGTGGAATAGGCGTGGCCGTTGGATGGCATCATCCAACGGTCAGGATTGATCGTAGAAGGCGAAAGAAAGATTGAATCAGAGCCGTCGATCGCGTAGAGATCGACGGTCGGGACCAAGCGGGAAAGTCAAAAATGGAGAATCGTTGAATGAGCGATGGAATATGGACCGTCGATCTGCATATCAGATCGACGGTGGAGATTAATCTGGATGGCGCGCCGTAGCCTGGTTAACTATCGGGCATCTTCAGCGAGCGATAGCCGTTGGATGGCCCGCCCCAGATCGGACGGCGCACGGCAATATCGCTGGGCGTCCGCGTACGAACGATAATGCGCGATGAACAAGCGGTTTTGAAAAAGTATAGGGGACGCATGTCACGCGATGTATGGAATCGTTGGCGATTGGGAAAAAACCGCCCTTGCCCCAAAGGTGGTGCGATGGATACCACACGGTTTCTGGAGTGGGGAACAGAAGGCGGGGACCACCGGGTAGACAGACTCCACACCGTCCGATCTGTGGATTTAGATTGACGGTGGAGATTTAGTGGAAGATCGTACCAATGGAAAACTTTACAAAATAAAATAAAACCCGAAATTTGCAAATAACAAAGGTTTTTAATATTTTCAGGGCAGAATAATTGTTTAAAATGAATAAGCGCCTGACTGACTCAGCGCTTGGTTCTGGCGCCAGGGTGCATGGATGAAAAGGGCTAGAGACTTTAGTCGAAGGGGGCTTAAGTCCAACACATAGAAAATATGCGTTTTAATGGTTTTTCAAGGATTTTGAAAGGGATTTGAGGCTTTCGATAAGGTTAAGAGGGAGTTTTAAAACCTTATCAAGGGTTTTTTATGAAGTGGAAAGGGGATAAACATAAAAATGAGGGGTTTTAATGGGAAATGGAGGGATAGAAAAAAAAGGGTAGTTTTTGAAGAGGAGGAAGGGGAAAATGGTGCTTGCAGCAGTACTCTTTTTGGGAATTAGCAGGATTTTAGAGTTTTCAATATGGGAACAACGGTGAAGGTTTGGACATAGGCATGAGGCCTTCAAAAGTCTTCAAGAGCCAACAGTTTTTAGTAAGAAAAAATTGTTCCTTGAAGGCTCAAAATATATTTAGCCTCCTTTTGGGATAGTCAAATTTTACAAGTGGCTAACAGTGGCTCCACTTGGGGAATGGTGCCTTCTTGAAGGCATCAAGAACTTCAAACTTGGATTCTCTGGGAGGCTGACCTGTGCCTCATCCATTATATTCTCTGGGATGCTGACCTGTGCCTCATCCATCGTATTGCTCTTTTTTGCTGGATTATCTTGCTTGGCTCTGGAAACATAATAGCAGTCATGAAGAATAATGGACTTCATCAATACAACTTTCTACCTACCCAATCCTACTGATCTAACATTTTTTCTTCATCAGAGTGCACTTGGATTGGCAAACTCTTTTCAAAACATTTTATTCTTTTGAAAGCATAAAACTAATCTAATTCTACTCCTTATTTCTCCCTGAACTTAGATTAAACAGTTCAGTTCAGATGCTTCTCTACCTAATCTACTGTCTGTTGGGATTAAACTGTCCAATAGACTTTCATTCTCTAAATTCTATAACAGAAATTGAAAATCATTCAAGTCAGGATTGAACAGTCTAACTTGATGCTGGTCCATGGCATAAAGACAAGCTGCACATAGACATTATTTTGCAGAAGATTAAATAAAAACGGAAGGCTTCAGATCTGAAATTTCAAAATACTGCCTTCTCTTTTTACAGCTCTGTTTTGAATTTTGTTTGAGCTGTTCTTTCTTTGTTCTCTGGTTCAGATTTTGAGCTAATTAGAACCAGATTTACATCTTTTTAGACTCAAAAAATAAAACAAATTTGAGTCATTTCTTGCTTGGAAACTTAGGTTCAGATTTTGATCATGTTTGAACCTTTAATTTCTATCCTAAACTATCTACTGATAAGCCAAGATTAGACAATTTGGCAAGTCGTTTTCACTATCCTATCAGCAGAAAATTTAAAACTAATTAGTCAAGATTAGGCTGTTTGACTAACTAGAAGTGTGTTTTGAGGAGTGGCATTTGAGCTTGCACACTTTCAGATTTGTTTCTCTTTTTTGCATGGGGCCTTGCCTTTCTTGTTTTCATTCTGCCCTCTTTTCTTTCTTTTCTTTGTTTTTGTTTTTTAGACTTTTACAACTTTGAATGCAATGGTGGATGAAATATTTATAGTGGAAAAAGATAAAAAGGCTTCAAAACATAAAATGGATCAAGAGAAGTAATGCTTAAGCATCCTGCCATTGACAAGACCCCCAAACAATTCTTCTCCATTCAACTCTTGTAAGAAATAGGCGTTATTACCAGCAACTGAATGAATAGAGTAAGGGCCAAGCCATAGATTGTCAAATTTTCCATGCTTGCCCTTGTCTTCCCTCCTTGAGTCCCACTTTAAAACTTTGTCCCCAATCTTGAAATTGCTGGCCTTGGTTCTTCTGTCAAAAAGCTCTTTAATGCTGTCATGTTTATGCAATGCTCTATTATACACTTCCTCTCTGGTTTGCTGAAGATGAATGGTCCGATTTATTCTCCTAATCATGTCATTTTCTTCAATTTGTAACTCCTGAATCAAATTCATCACTGGAACACCAAGGTTGTTTGGAAAAATTGCATCAGTACCGTACACCAGCTGAAAAGGTGACATACCAATGGATTTATTCAAAGTCAATCTATCAGCCCACAGTGCACGACCCAGCTTTGTGTGCCAAGACTTCTTATTGTCCTCCAACAGTTTCTTGATTATGTTCACTAAAATTTTGTTTGAGGATTCTACAAGTCCATTACCTTGAGGGTAATAGGCCGTGGAATGCCCCAATGTTATTTGATATCGGTGACAGAAATCAACCATCTTGTTTGATCTAAATGTTGTTGCATTATCAGTGATAATCTTGGTAGGACAACGAGACCTGGAGAGAATGTTAGTCTCCATAAATTTAATGATAATTGAATCGTTGGCCTGCCTACAAGATATGGCTTCTATCCACTTAGTGAAATTTTCTGTGGCAGTGAGAATCCATCTATGCTGGGCAGAAGATGGGGGATGGATTTCTCCTATGAAGTCAAGTCCCCACTGTTGAAAAGGGGCTTCAACAGTGATTGGATGCAGAGGTATGGGTAGCAGTTTTCTTTTTCCTTCAAAAAGTTGACATTTATGACAGGCTAGGATCATCTTGTGCACATCATGAAAAAGAGTAGGCCAATAGAAACCAGCCCTCAAAATTTTGTTGGCTGTTGTCTTCTAGTACAAGTGACCTCCACACTCTCCTTCATGGAATTTGTATTTAACCTTCTCTGCATCAAACTCAGGCAAACATTTAAGCAATAGACCACTTACATTATTCTAATAAATACATCTATCTATAATGCAATAGTTTACAGCTTTCAATTTGAGGAATCTTGCCTTTGTTTTTGTCAAACCAGGAGGTGTATTCAAATTAAACAAAACATAAAAAATATCAGCATACCAAGCAGAATTCATAAAATGATCTTCAACTATAGGAGTTGAGAATTCTTCTTGGTCATCCAAAGCATTAATCATATTAATATCAAGGACTTCAAAATTTGATTCAGCCATTAATCTAGCTAGACCTTGCCCTTTGATGAGTTTAGTGGGTTTTATCTCTAAATCATATTCAAGGATAATAGCAATCCACTTACCTCTCTTACCATCTGGGTCCTGTGTTAGAATGTCTTTAACAACTGAGTGTGGGACAAAGGCAATGATGTGTGAGTGAAGGATGTACACTTTGAAGTCTTTCAAAGCTTTAACCAAAGTAAAAGCTTGTTTTTCCATAATGTTATACTTCAAAGGGGCATCCCTCAATGCCTTGCTAAAGAATGCAATAGGCTGCTCTTGTCCTTATGGATTTTTCTATAAAAGGACAACAGCTATGGTATGCTCCGATGCAAATGAAAAGATATAAAAATCTTTTGAAAAATCAGGAATTATTAGAACTGGTGTTTTTGTTAATGCTTGTTTCACCGGCTCAAAGGACTTCCTTCCTTCCAAGGTCCATTTTACCCCTTGCTCCTTCTTCAACATGTTTGTGATATTCCTAAGGAGCTCAGCCAAGTTGGGGATGAACCTTCTCAAAAAGTTAATATTTCCAATGAAAGATTGCAACTCTTTGATGTTTCGAGGATGAGAGATTTGCAATATGGCCTCAATCCTCTTTGGATCTATCTTTATACCCTCTTCAGAAATAATGTGCCCAATAATTTTACCTTCTTGGAGACCAAATAGTGTTTTCTTAGGGTTTAAAGATATTCCAAACTTTCTGCATTTCTCAAAAACCTTTCTGAAATGTTCTAAGTGCTCTTCATCTATTTTTGAAAACACAGTGACATCATCTAGATAGATAATGATGAAGAAGCCCAGTTCCTCCGAGAATGTTATGTCCATGGCTCTTTGAAAAGTTTCTCCAGCATTCATGAGACCAAAGGGCATTTTCACATACATCAAAGTGCCCCATGGTGTAGTAAAGGCTGTCTTTAATTGATCAACAGGGTGAACTAAGATCTGATTGTACCCTGAATAGCCATCCAACAAAGAAATTATTCTAGACCCTACCACCCTTTGTAAAATATGCTCCATCTTGGGCAAAGGGTATTTGTCTTTTAATGAAGCTTTGTTTAAGTCTCTAAAGTCTATACAAAGCCTGATTTCTCCAGTTTTCTTCCTAACTGACACAAGATTAGACACCCATTCAGAATATCTAATAGGGACAATTATACCAGCTTCATACATTTTCATGATCTCCTTCTGAACCAAAGGTAACTGAACAGGGTTTATTCTCCGCAGTTTCTGTTTGAATGGTTTTTGGTTTTCTTTGAGGGGAATTTTGTGCTATATTATTTCAGTGTCATAGGATTTAAGATCTTCGTAACTCCACGCAAAAACATCAGAAAACTCTTTAAAAAGATCTATCTATTTAAGTTTAATGTGAGCTGGTAAAGGTTTAGACAGTTTAATCATCATAGGTTTAAGTTCACTGTCTATATTACACTCCTACACTTCAGTCTCTACAGGTTCCAGTTTTGGTTTATTTTCCACATCCTTAAAATCAAACAACTCTTCTAAAGGGGCCAGACCTTTAGGCCAACTTCCATCTTTGGAGTGCAAAGTTTCTAACTCCTCTATTTCTAACTCTGCATTCAATTCTATTTTTTTTATAAGTTTGTTTGACAACAGGTTTATATTAGTAGGTTGAGGAGACAACTCTTCTTCATCAAGAAAATGTTCTTCCTTGCAATCTGTTTCATAGTCTGAGTCTGAACTGTTTAGTTCGAATTCATTTCTGAATTGCATGAATTCTTCTATTTGTTTGTCATTGTCAAACACCTGCCAATATTTCTCATTGTCAGGAACAGCTGGTCTAAATTTTATCTCAGTTGTGTAGTCTTTGGTGCTATATGGCGTTAAACATTTTCTAGCTGCAAAGGCTAAATTGTGGGCCGCGATATTTCTTTTTCTTGGGAAAAAGAACAATTTGGATTCCTCGAATGTTTTCAAAAGGTCCATAACATCGTTTCGGTAGGCTCTAAGTCTGGGATGATTAGCGTTATACTCCCCATTTACTTGCCTAATGACTAACTCTGAATCCCATACACATTGATTCTTCTGGCTCCTAACTTTTTCAATAGGTGTAAGCCTAAGAGAAGGGATTCATATTCTGCTATGTTATTGGAACATTGAAAGTTTAATTTGTAGGAAATGCTTTCTGTGTGGTTATTTTCAGTGTTAGTAATCCAAACACCTGCACCAACATTGTTCTTTGTGCAGGATCCATCAAAATACATACTCCATAGAAGACATTTCTTAGTTTCATCCTGGTTACTGTCCTCTTCAACTAACGTGCTCAAAGGTTGTTGTGGAAACTCAACACTTAGTTGTATTTGTTTTGATTCCCCAAGATTTTCATTTGTTTGAGGGTTGTTTTCTTGATTGTGAATGTTTAAGAGAAAAGGACATCTGCCCTGTAGCTCAAGACCTTTGTTTAGTTTGCTAGATTTTACAGGTTCAGCAAATTGTTTAGACACACCTACATTGTGTTCCTCTTCCTCCCTTTTGTCCATTAATCCTGATAAAGTGACTTGTTCACCAAGTGTTTCATCATTAAACATAATAAAAGAATCAAGGCCTGTATTTACAGAATACAGGGGAGAGTTTTGTGGTTTGTCTTGACTTGTAACTGTGAATTTCATATGGGACTCCCTGTAAAGTCTTCTAGTTTGATTGAGAACAAGGATAGTCGCATAGGTCATGTCCATTTGCATAGTCCCTTGTAACTTAGCCCCCCAAGATATTGATAATAACATTCCATACTTTGGGGACACATCAGCCACAACAATATCCATGACTAAACATTTGGCTGGAATTTGGGCTAAGTTAACACAGAGGTCTTTAATTAATCCTAAACATCTTACTCTGCTAGAATCAAAGGAGTAAAGGTCTTTGTAAGGTCTGGTGATTTCCAAACCCAGGCTCTCCATTACAGCTTTTGGAATTTAATTATGAGAAGCCCCGGAATCATGCATAGTGTTGTGCAAAATTTTGTCATGAACGTTTAAACTCACATAAAAGGGAGGAACAGGTCCCTCTTGATATCTACCTTCAATCTTAGGACCAAAAATCAACTCTGGTTGGTCATCATTAATATTGACTGTGTCCTCATTTTCTTCTATTTTCAAAGCTTTCAAAATTTGGGTTCTATATACATGTTGGGCAGCTAACTCAGTCAAAGGAACATAGATTTTGATGTTTGAAATTTCCTGCTCCAAACTTAAAGGAATTTGGCTCTTTAAAGTGCTGGTTTCAGCCTTATTAGCTGTCACTCTATCAGCAATATCAGCTTGCTGATTTGTTTTATTTACACTTGACAAAATTGTTTTTGTAGGAGTACTAGCTGAAGTGTTAGTACTACTAAGGCCTGCACTCTGATTTTATTGTTTTGAGTGCTTTTACCTTTTCCTTTATCAGAATTTATAGCCACTGTTTTATCCTTTTGTTTGAAAACTTTAGGTTTGGTTGCAGTGCTATTTTGTGAAGATTTTTCAGAGTTTTTGTTGCTGTGGGGTTCTTGACGAGTTTTACTTCTAAGGTCGTATTCTCTTTGAGGCTCTATGATGACATTTTCCATGTCTTGATAATAATTTTCATCATCACCTCTTTTGTCATCATAAGGTGTGTATAGACCTTGTTTTCTATCATAATGAATCTCAAAGTCATCATTGTTTATCCCCAGCATGTTAATATCATCCTCTACTGTTTCATTTGTTTCCTCAACCTCACTTACATAGTTTTGATGAAAGGGAGGAGTGATCTGCTGATCATCTTCCCTAGGTCTGTTTGGAGGTTGGTTTCTTCTGACATTCTAATTTTGGCTCTGGTTTCTATTTTGAAGAGCAGTTTGGTTTTTATTTTCTTGTGCTCTCTTAATTATGCTCATCTCTTTCATCATATCCACCATCATTTTCTCCATCTTCGAGTTGGAAGTAGAGGGTGTAGATTCCTCTCTAAAGGACACTCTCTTTTCAGTTTTCATTCTGGCCCTCTTTTCCATTAAGTTGACTTCCACAGAAAGAGCACCCCTTTGCATATCTTCAAGAGTTGAAAAGTCTCTCTCTCTCAGCTGATAGGTCATGTTAGAGTCAAATCCTTCAGGAAAATTGTTTAAAGCTGAGCCTTGTGGAGGTTTTAGTTCCAAGGAAATTGCATTATACACACTATTGAATCTAGTACAATAATCTTGCACACTTTCCCCAGTGTTTTTATGGAGGTTCTTGTAGTCAGAAAGGACTTGGAGAGGGTTTTTCTTTACTTCCCATTTGTTTAAGAACGTTTGATGGAAGCCTTGGAGATCATTAATACTATGGCGGGCTAAACCTTTGAACCATTTTCTTACTTCTCCCCCTAAGCTCTGAGAAAATAATCTAAGCTTGACAGAATCATCATCAATTTCATTTCTGTCAAAATAGTCATTCATCTTATCCACATGTTGTGATGCAGTTGTAGCATTGTTAGCATCATACAATGGAATTTTGGACTAATAGTCCTGTGGAAGATTAACTAATGGTACAAGAAGGACTAGGGGAGCATACCATGCTGCCATGATAGGTGGTGGGGGAGGATTTACAAGGAGTGGATTAACAACAGGAACAGTGGGCTGAAATGAAGTGGTTTGAACAGTGGATGTAGGGTGAGCAGAAGTGAATGGACTAGGAATAGACTACTAAGCTGATCTTGGATGAGGGACACCTAAGTTATGAAGGAAATGTAAATCAGGAGGTGTTGTTTCTCTTCTACCAAGAGGTTCACTTGTTTCAGGAGATGATAGTGAAGACTCAGAATCTAACTGATCTAAATCACCAAGAGACCTAGTTCTAAATGGATTTACTAAGTCAACTTGAGATTGTTGTAGAGCTGAAAGATTTTTAGGAACTGAACTAGCTCTCAAGGGTGACCTGAAAACAGTTGACAATTTAATCTTAGGAGATTTCCTAAGGATACCTTCTGGGTTATCAGCTACTTCAGGTGGGTCTGGGTCTGGATAGGCTCTAGTGTGAATCTTTCTGGGAGCCACTATGTTGTGTTATTAGACCCAAATAAACAAGAAAATTTCAACCAGGTATGACAGTCTTTGAGAGGTTAACTAATCTGTTTACACAAATCTTAATCCTACAGTCCTCTAACTAAGTTTGAATGATGTTATAATGATGAGGGTTCTTCCCAGTGGAGTCTTAAGGTCTATTAAGGATTGTGGAGTCTCCAAGTGGAAGTTTTAGGTCCTAAGGAGGTAAAAGGTTTTATGGTCCACCACCATGTTTATTGAGAACCAGCCTGAAATATTTTTAGGTTTTTTCTAAGTTATTTTTCAGTTGTATGGTTTTTAAGAATATCCTAACTTTGTTTCAAAACTTAGCTATTGTTATGAGACAAAGACAGTTCACTCTTATGGCTAATCCAGCTAATCTTTCAAGGTTAGATAAAGTCTTAAGAGAATCCTAGGTTTTACCTAGCTTGTAACTAATTCAAACAAGTTCTATCATGATTATCTTTCTTGGTAGTGCTTGAAAAGGCTTCTTTTTACTCACAAAGTTTTATGAAGTTATCAAGGGAACTCAAACCAGAGATTAACTGGGAGGGCATTCACCAGATATGTCACCTCTGAAAGAGGATGAGATCTAGAGGCTACCTGGCCCTTTCCAGACTCTATCTAAGAGTGTGGGAGAACACAACAAAGGTATAGGGTTTGGAATCCCCAGTGGAGTTGCCATAAATGTTAGTCGCTGGTGGCTCAGCTGCAAAACAGAATAATTTTCATAAAACCAGGGGTTATCTAGAGTTTTAATGTGATTTTAAACTTTTATTAACTCAGAAAAATGTTTCCCCAGCGGAGTCGCCAGAAATGTTAGGGATCTATAATTTTAGCGGACTGGTGAGACTAAAACTGCAGAAGCAACATCATTTCAACCAACTTTGGGATTCTAGGATCTAGCCCTCCTGAATCTGGAGAGGGATCTCTCCAATAAGTGCAAAGATGGATTTGTATTTGAAGTTTGGGGTAATAATATTAGGCTAGTTATGAAGGCCAAGGGTTTTGTTTGTTTTTTGGATGGTTGAGCATGAATACTACTTGAGGGGAAAGTTCTAAATGCAAAACAGTTTCAAAGGTGACAAGTTGCAAGTGAATAGAACAGCTATGGCTAAAGAGATAGATATAACGCTGGTTTTTAGTCCATTGGGCTATAGAGTCATAACAGGGATTTAATTGAACAACAACATCAAGAGTGATCCAAGGGGCAAGTCATCTACATCACAAGATTATTGAGATTATAATGATGGAATGGAAACAATAAAGTGTTGGAGATGGTGGAAACTGATAATAATTTCACAAAGGATTTATAGTCATTCCAAACAAGAAAAGCCTCTTAAGTAACTGTTTAAAACCAACCAAGTGCAGGGCTAACCATTGACCTCTTGGGCAAGTTTGTATTAAAGCAACTTAATTGACAAACAATCCAGTAATCCACATAATTACCTTCAGAAAGTATGAAAACATATAAGAGGAAAAAAGTGTAACTTAAGATCAGATAAAGTACTTTTAAACCTATTCTTCTTTCATTCAACACCAAGGGAAACTTTGGTTTTCAAGTTCCTGTGGTAATTGTTTACTGAAGAGTTTGCCGGATTATCCACAGTCTCACGAAACACCAAGGGAAACTTTCAGAATATGCTTTTGGAGAAAAACTAGGACCAAGGCACACCATATCTTCCATAGTCATCTTTAATAAGCAAATAAGGAAAATAACTTTCAAGAAACAATGTTTAAAGAAAACAGTAGGACGAGGGAACTCCAACGTTCCTAACTGCTTAAACTGTATTAAATCATTCTTAAATAAACAAATTAGAGGAAAACATTGAGATAAAGCTTTCAGTTAGAGAAGGTTACTGATATACGGTAGGTCCTAACTCTATAAATGTTGTCCTTTATCAGAGAATAGTGAACAATATGACATACATAGAAGGAAAAAAAATAACAAAGAAAGAAGCACTTCACCAGTGATATAGACCGGGATCCCAGGAAACAACTTGTTTATTGATGTTAAACCAGTTACAGTCTTCAAGTCCAATGTTTCAGTTCAACAATCATCTTCACTATTCAGCCTATCTAATCTATCACAAGCAGAGCTCCAAGGCCCAGTGAACACTATTTACAATCAGAAGTTTTTTTGCTCAAATATATTTCCAAGTTCTGCAAACAACCCCTCACTCATCTTCTGCAGAAGTATATATAGAAGGATGAGGAGGTGAGATCTGATAAAAGATCTCAATTTACAATTAATACAGACTTAATGACTTCTTGGCCTTTGAGGGGCTCAATGAAGAAACTTACATACATATTCTCTATATTAAATGATCTTACATAAATATTTAAGCTCTGTGGGAGATTTTTTTGACTTTTGAGGCTCTGTGTGGCGTCGAAGTAACTCTACAAATGTTCTTTACATTAAGTTTCCTTGCAGAAGTAACTTTCTGGCTACGCTGAGACAAATATCTAATCCTGATCAATAAATTCGGCCTTTGATTGAATACTTTGAGGCGCAGGTGGTGTCGTGGTAGCTAGAGGGATCAATTTTCCTCAATTTGTGGTGGTGGAGGGTTTCCTGTCGATAAAACACTTCAGATTTTCCTTTAATTGTGTTTTAATTTGGGGGATTAGGCTTTTGATAATAATTCTTAGCCATGATCCCCACAATTATGTCTTCCATCCTCTGTTCTGGTTCATTTTTATCTCTATCACTGATAGTCTGTGATTTGTGATTGACTTGTTGTGTTTTTGCTGATGTGCAGGGTCGTGCAGGGTTTGAAAGGCATCAATGCCTTCGCAGATTATTGATAAACGTGGAGTCAAAACGTTGTGATGATTTTCTTTGGTGAATCGAAGGTGGGAGGATCGTCATCCTCTGCCTTCGAATTCGAAAAATGGTGATAAAATCTCGAAACCCTGCAAAATACAAACAACTTATTATAAAATCCATACATTTATAGGTTTACTGTTGCGGAGGCATGTGGAGGAGGCGTGGCCATTGGATGGCATCATCCAACGGTCAGGATTGATCGGAGAAGGCGGAAGAAAGATTGAATCAGAGTTGTCGATCGTGTAGAGATCGACGGTCGGGAGCAAGGGGGAAAGTCAAAAACGGAGAATCGTTGACTAGGCGACGGAATTAGGGCGATGGAATATGGACCGTCGATCTGCAAATCAGATCGATGACGGAGATTAATCTGGATGGCGTGCCGTAGCCCATTTAACTATCGAGCATCTTTAGCGAGTGATAGCCGTTGGATGGCCCGCCCCAGATTGGACGGCGCACGACAATATCGCTGGACGTCCGCGTATGAATGATAATGCGTGATGAGCAAGCGGTTTTGAAAAATTATAGGGGACGCGTGTCACGCGATGTATGGAATCGCTGGCGATCGGGAAAAAACTGCCCTTGCCCCAAAGGCAGTGCGATGGATACCACGCGGTTTCTGGAGTGGGCAATAGCTGGCGGGGACCACCGGGTAGACAGACTCCGCACCGTCCGATCTGTGGATTTAGATTGACGGTGGAGATTTAGTGGAAGATTGTACTAGTGGAAAACTTTACAAAATAAAATAAAACCCGAAATTTGCAAATAACAAAGGTTTTTAATATTTTCGGGGCGGAATAATTGTTTAAAACGGATAAGTGCCTAACTGACTCAGTGCCTGGTTCTGGCGCCAAGGCACATGTATGAAAAGGGTTAGAGACTTTAGTCGAAGGGGGCTTAAGTCCAACAGATAGAAAATATGCATTTTAATGGTTTTTCAAGGATTTTGAAAGGGATTTGAGGCTTTCGATAAGGTTAAGAGAGAGTCTTAAAACCTTATCAAGGGTTTTTTATGAAGTGGAAAGGGGATAAACGTAAAAATGAGCGGTTTTCATGGAAAATGGAGGGATAGAAAAAAAAAGGTAGTTTTTGAAGAGGAGGAAGGGGAAAATGGTGCTTGCAGCAGTACTCTTTTTGGGAATTAGCAGGATTTCAGAGTTTTCAATATGGGAACAGCGGTGAAGGTTTGGACATAGGCATGAGGCCTTCAAAAGTCTTCAAGAGCCAATAGTTTTTAGTAAGGAAAAATTGTTCCTTGAAGGCTCAAAATAGATTTAGCCACCTTTTGGGATAATCAAATTTTACAGGTGGCTAACACCTAGAAATTATGTGATTGAATATGAATTGAGATGTTTTCTTACCGTCAGCCGCAAGTGTAAGAATTTCTGATGGCGCCTAAGCCAAATCCTCAACAATACTATAATGTTGAGTAGCATGGGCGTTTGGATTGTAAGAAGACTTGCGGAGTACACCTTTGGAAGGTGGTCGCACAACGGACCCAGTACTAGGACTTTCAATTTGTAGAGGGCCAAAAGCAGGTGGAGGACGAGGACCATCAACGATCTCTTTCCTGACTGGCTAACGCGGTCCGGTATAATCTTTCGACCAAGTAGCAATAGAAATGGATGCAGAACCATTCATCATGAACACCTAAGAGAAAAATGGGGAAAAGGACAGAGGTTGCTCTACCATTTGGGTCTGTTGAGATGGAAAAGGTTCTTTAAGAACAATCGTAGTTCCCTAGGTGCCTTTGAGAAATCTGCTCACTTCGGACCGTCGAGAACAGTCCTTGGGGTAGTGCTCTTCATCAAAAATAAAACAAGGGTACTTCGACTTGCGATGTGAACCATCATCAGCACGAGATTTTTGAGAATCCTATTTTGGGGTATCATCTTTGGCCTTACCTTTACCCTTATTTTTCCCTTTGGAAGTTTTATTCACCGGAATGGCCTAAACAACATTTACTTCCGCAGTTTTACCAGAATTCAGGGTGGGCTGAGAAGCATTATCATTGGAAGGATTAGACTTTTTCTTCCCAGGATTTGAAGGAGAATACTTCTGAGAAGTCTGAGACATGAAACCAATAATACCATCGATAGATGGGTTCATCGATGCTTTAGAAGTTCCTGGTTGAGGGGCATCAAGCAAGATATCAGACAACGTGCTAGACTGAGAGTACACAAGATCAAGGTATTAGGCACGAGAAATGGCCTGTTCTTCGGTTACACGTGCCCCCATATCTATGTCTTTAGCAATTTTATTGACAAAGGAGGCAGTGAACTAATCGGTTAGAAGCTGATCAGGAATCTCAAACTTGATCAAGTGACAATAGCGCCTCCATTCATGAATATGATCTGAGATATGAGTAGCTCAGTCCTGTTTCAAGGACATGAGGAGGTGTTTCCTGGTCTCATAGTGAACTGGTAACTGAAAATGGGTACGAAATTCCATGGCTAAAGAGTTGAAATCTTGGAAAATGCCACGAGATAATTCAATGTACCACTTTCCAGCGGCACTAGTAAGAGTCCGTTGGAAAAGACAGAGTCCGATGGAATCGTCAACCCAAGAGTTAGAGGAACACCACAAGTGGTAAGTCATAACATGCGCTTGGGGGTATTCTCCAGACTTGCCCTCAAACTTAGGACAATCACCACAAATCTTAGTCAGAACCAGAGGCCAATACAGGTTATGAAGAATTATATCATTTGTTAACTTTAACACATCAGGAAGTTCCAACGTAGCGAGAAATGGTAATTGAGGATTGAAAGGCATTGGAGGTATTTGATAAGGACCTGTGTTAACATTCCACCCATTCTGAGAGAAATTATGCCCCCATATATTTTTTCTCGAAGGATTCTGACCATAGGGGTTATAAGCCTGATAATTCGACCCATACTAGGATTGAGGACCAAGATATTGATTTTGAGCATACCACTGAGGTCCTTGTTGGGCAACGTATGGATTCTGTTGTGGAATGTAAGCATTGCCTTAAGGTTGATTATACACCAACTGGGATTGATTTTTAAGGTAATAAGTGAAACCTTGGGGCACACTATATACCGGCTGATATTGACCTTGAGGAGGGTAATAAGCGCCTTGAGGTTGAGCAGGTGGACCCTGCTGAGCAGGAGGGCCCTATTGAGTAGGTGGTAACTGTTGAGCAGGCAGACCCTATTGAGCAGGAGAAACTTGTTGAGTACGATGAACAGGTTGAACCGGCTGCTGAGCAAGTTGAATTGGTTGCTGAATAGATTGAACTAGCTATTGAGCAAGTTGAACTGGCTGCTAAGATGATTAGCTTGAATCGACTACTGGGGTTGGGCAGGCTGCCCCTGTGGAGCAGGTTGGCCTGGATACTGAGAGCCACCAGGTTTCCCTTGTGGAAGAGGTTGTCCCGATGGTTGCGATGGACCAGGTTTCCTCTGATAACTAGGTTGACCCGGAGTAGGACCGTAGGGTTGTCCTTGTTGCACAAAGTTTTGGCCATACTGAACGTACAGTTGTTGTTGTTGTACAAGAGGTTTTCCCTGTGGTGGATATGTTTTCCCCTGAGGAACACAAGATGTTCCTAGTTGATATTGATACTAAGGCTGACCGGAAGGACTGTAGGGTTACTGGACCGAAGGTTGACCCTGTAAGGGTTGTCCTTACGAACCATAAGGTCCCTATTGAATCAAAGGTCCTTAATGAGAAACATTCTGATAGGGATCCGCTGGAAGCAGATAAACAACCTGATTTGGATCGATAGGAGGCAAATATACAAGATCACTGTAGACATCATAGTGATGTGGAGGATTGACAGGAGCTTGGGGTTGCTGAGAACCCCGAGAGTTCTGTTGTTGAATAGCCAACAAATAATCTTCAAAATTAAGGTCCCTAGGAATCATAGGGGTAGTCGAAGCTGCACTTGAAGCAGGCGTGGCCTCCACAGTGCGGGGTTGTGATTTACCCATGCCGGGGTTGATAAGCCACGCGGGATTAAGAAAGATAGACCTACGAGTGTGGAAAGATCCTCACGACTGATGTGTAACAACTGGTGCAGACGAAGCCACACAGATGGTAGGTCAGACCGGAACAAATGTAATGATAGCCGACAAACTAGGTGTCGAAGGCGACTTCCCTAATGAAGGAAGGGTTGAACTCCTAGGAGGTGTCGATGTACTAGGCTGTGCTATGGACGCAATACCAGAAATAATATCACTCAAAGTCCGATAACCGAGTGGAAGTGACACCAATGGAGGGGAAGAATGATTAGAAACACGTGGGATATCTTCAGGTAAAACTTGATATTATCCTGTAGAAATAGGCATTCCTTCACTTCCATTAGGACTCAAAGAATCCATGTTTTATGAATCCATAAGATCTTCGAAAAGACTACGAGGGCTAGAAGGTAAAGAAGCGGCTAAAAATGGTGATACCAAAGTAAGAGGATGGAATTCTCCCTCGTCCCCAAAACCAGACCAAGCACTCGGAGGAGGCCAATTGAACTCAACTAACTCTTCAGGGGGAGATCGGGTAGCAAGAGGCAAGACAGTCGGGAGGATAAGCTGCGAAAACTCGGCAGACCTAGTGGACTGAGGGGTTTCAAAAGAAACGTTAGGAAAATAACTACCACTAGGAGGCAGTGAAGAAGACGACGAAACTGGTGGTTCTGCCACTATGACAGTATTTCAACACAGGAAGGAAAACGAGATAGTCAATCGAAGGCTTCAAGATCAAAGTCTAAGGAAAAACAAAAACAAGCCAAGTAACAATGTTTTAACGAGCCTGTGATCATGGGTAATTAGTTTTACAACATTGAAACCGAACTTTGTTGTTTCATGTTTTAAGAGTAGAGAAACAGAGAAAAGATGACTCTAGTCACTTTCAATTTTAAACGAGCATGAAAGGACAAGTGCTCGATGATCTCTTCTCTTTTTAAAGAGTCACAAAAATATCAAAATCACTACTCAAGTAATCTAAGCGAGAGGGTGTACCAAGTTTTCGTGAAGTGCCATATACACCTTGGTGATCAAATTAAAGAGAAATGATCAAGGACTTAACATATGTGCATGTAGTCTCCCCGAATGTTGTGTTCGGGGTATCACTATTACAAGGCAGCAGACTCGGCTTCCTATGGATAAAGGATTTGAACCTATAGGGGTCTCTGTTTATATACTCAACAGTATGGGGAGCACAAGTCCATACTAGCGTTGTCTAAAGCCAGATGGCGAATGACAGCTACTAGGTTTAAAGATGCCGAAACACATCTCTAACCTAGACCACTAAAATTGTTTGCATGAGGTTCCAATGCTTCCTTAGGTTAATTCAACTGATTTTACAGTTGATCTTGAATTAGTGTTTCAGTTTCAAGGCCCTACCGAATTTTGATCTCGAATTTCCTAAATGCGAGCTATATGCAAAAGAACACCATTTTCCATTCGATGAATGCTAATTAAGAGAAGGATAGAGATGTTTCAGACAGTAGAAAACAATGAAATCATGTGAAGGAGTCCACTAATGCATCGAATACAATCAAACGAAAAACAAAAAACTCTTTCCTAGTTTATCAAGCACTAGTTATGCAAAAGAAATTTTTATTTTTCATGCAAACGAACGAACACAATTTTTTGATGTTTCAATGAAATGAAGCACACAATGCACTAATTACATTAAAAAACAAAGAAAACATTAGTTCTGAGTATTGCAAATGTAGAGAGCTAAACTGAATGATTCAATCAAAGCAATACAAACACAGAAAATCACTCAAACCAATGATGCACTCTTTCCAAACAAAGAGAAAGGATTTCAAAATGACCCAAACGAGCAATGTGATCTATGTTCAGGTGGCAAGAAGAAGAATCAAACGAAAATCGAAATGATCATTCAACCAAACCAAACACTCAAAGGATCATGAAAGACTAAATGCAATTGATCAGGGAATGAGACTGACAAGAATAAAAAAGACTCGATCTCCAATCACAAGGCTCAGTGAGCAAAGACACTTAGAAACCCTAAGGTCGTAAATTGCACCGATAAGAGAATGGATGAACAGCTAAGAATAACAAGCCTAAAGCAGCCAAAATAACTCCAAAAAGACCAATTGCAAACCAAAAAACAACGTAGAGTCAAGCACAACTGACCAAACTCAACAGGGAGGTCAAGCCAAACCCTACAGGGTTCGGCGCGACTATAAGGTGGCAATCCGCACCAAACAGGGGTTAGCGCTACTGCAACAAAAGAAAGAAGCGCCAATTAGCGCAACTGTTCAAACAAAAAGCGCGACAAGCCAAATATCTATGGGCAAATGGGAAAACCAGTGAGCAGAGGTCAATCTTGACACTCTGGAGCTGAACAAGAGGATTCTAAACAATCAAGCAAGTCAGAAAAGACAGACAAGTAAGAAAATGACCAAATTCGACTTGACAAGGATGAAACGACAAACTCACACTCTTCCCCAGTGGAGTCACCAATTTTTTATGCAGGTAGATCCTCTCTTTGGACATAGACAATCCCTTTAGCCCTAGAGTGGGTCTAGTAGCAAAGGGACAAGCTAAAGTGTAGGTTCCTAATTAATGAATGAAAAGGATAAGGTAGATTGGCCTACCTGGATTCCAATGCTGTTGTCGTGGCTGTCGTGGTTGTGGCCTCTTGATCTCTTTCTTGGCAGGTCATGATCCTTCCACAACAATGCTCCGATATCTACACGAAGATTAGCAAACAAGAGAAGCATACGAAACAATGATCTCATTCATAATTACTAACCAATCAAGGAGGGTTAAGCATATTTCATCAAATAAACTATATAACGCAAGATGGGAACTAGACAATAGTCATATATATGTATAAATAGAAGAAAGAGTTACAATCGAAGCTTTTACATCGTAGCCTCCTTCAGTGGGGTTCAGTCGAAGCACGTCTCAACGAATTGTCAGGGAATTCGAACGTGATGAAGACATAAACCTAAGCTCTCTCAATAAGGGTCTCCTCTGTTCTATATTTTCTAGCAAAATGTACAGGAATCTCTTTAGCATTTTAGCTATAATATGTTCAGTTCAACTAGCTCATCAATGGAAGATGGCTATATTTATAGAGGGAGATGAGGAGGTTGGGATCCCTATAATAGTGGAAGGGACACCTTATCCCTTGGGAGGCTTCCCTAAAAGGAGGAAATAAGAGGCCAAAGGAGGGAGGCCGTGGTTATTCAGTTGAACTACTCTAGATGACTCGCCCACGAAGTTGTTATGATAGAAACTTCGCCTCTATTTTTAAAAAACATTCCATAGACAAGTTGGCTCGGTTAGCTCACTGGGACAGAGCACCAATGGGCGCGGGGCCCAGTGTCAATTTCCTCATCGGCGCAAGGGCATAACGTTCTACTAGCGTCGAGGCAAAAACATATGTTTCTGATGGTCTACTCAGGAAATTGTCAACGGAAGGAATGTTTTCCTCATGGAAAGGGATGCAATGATGGTCTTTTCAAGGCATGACACTTTATTTTGGTCACAGAAATTAGCCTCCAATGTGCGGGATGGGGATTGCAGGGACAATGACAAAATGATGTGTAACAGTTCTATTGCCACAACTATGACATCAATCCTTGCTGGCAGACTTCTCATAATTTTCTCAACTATTATTATTTCCTCAAGTGTCTCACCATCAGACCTTATTTGGGTAACTAACCCAATTACATTTGAAAAAATTAAGTCTACATTCTCAGACTCTTTCATACAAATTGTCTCAAAATCTCTTATCAACATTTGTAGTTTTGATGTCTTCACCTTTGCCATGCCTTGGTAGGCTATCCGGAGGGTATCCCATGCTTGCTTGGACTTTGTTACTCATGAAATACTTGGGAAGATACTTTCATGAACTACATGAAAAATATAGAAGAGGGCTTTGGAGTCTTTCTTTCTATTGTCTCTCAACAAATCTTTTTATGCTTGTGTCAAAGCATTGTATGTTGTTGCATCTGTTGGTTCTTGAAAACCATTCTCCACCAATTCCAAAATATCTTGAGAAGAAAACATAGCCTTCGTTGTTATAGTCAACTAGTCATAATTTTTCCCATTGAACTGAGGTATTTGTGGATTAGTCAAGTTTGTGATACTTCCTTTTATTGAAATTTTAAACCCGCTCTAATACAATGTTACAATTTTCAAAGACAGAGGAAATTATTTTTTAGAGTTCACACAGAGTTGCGAAAATGACTTAATTCAAACCATACAGTTGCAGAAAACAAATCATGAAGGTCTTCCTCTAAAATCGTAACGATAGAGGAGCAAATATAATCAAATAATTTTACTCACGGCGAAACAGAGTAAAAAAAAGTGTTGCGGTAAGAACTATAAGTGAAAATTTTCACAACCAAATCCCAACTAACAACATTTTATATTATAACTTCAAAACATGAAATACATTCACCAATAAGAACATTAACAACTGTTATTACTGAGATTTACATTCGCTAGGGGTGTAGAGTAACACACAGTAAAATCTGTAACTATTGTTTTAGTGCCCACCAAAATTTGCTCCAGGATTTTCTCCTTCTTGTCTTTCCACACTTACATTGGCCACATTACATTAGACTCATACAAACATGTAAAATCAAAACATATATATATCTAAGTATTTAATACACAAGATGAGGGAACATGACTTTCTGAATTTTACAAAGTTTGGGTGAAGTAAACCACACTTGAGGATTAAATAATTGCCCATATAATTTTACTAACCATGCATTAAATTTCTATTTGACTTTTAATTAATTTACTCTGTTAAATAACATTTAATGTGTGGTATGGTTGTTGTCACAAAATTAAACGCAGTGGTTGAGATTAATTTTCCAACAAAATATTGCTGATGATTACAAAGAATATTCACCAAGATCTAAAACCATAAACAACAATCAAGAACCCTATGATAGTGCCACTATAACACTAAGCAAACCACAACCCCCACCTAGTTAAAACACTACAACATAAGGGGGGGTTTTAAGACAATATTTAAGACAATTTTTAGGTAAATTCTCTTTACTTGAGACAAAAGAAAACTTGTGTATTGTCTTAAATATTATCTTTAAGCGGGTGTCTCAAATTAAATTGTCTTAAAATTAAATTGTCTTAAAATATTGTCTCTATAAAGAAAATATATAACACAAGCATTTTTGTCTCTCCAAAGACAATTTCATTTTTGTCTCTCCAAAGACAATTTCGTTTTTGTCTCTTATGAGACAATTTCATTTGTCTCTCCAAAGACAATAGTTGGAATTAAAATAAATCAATATAAAAATATTTAATTAAAAAAATCTACAATATCATTGGATAATTCATGTTAGGGTACAGTGGAATCGAACCACCAACCTCCTGCATAGCAGGTGCTCTTCAATTGAGCTAGCACCCTTTAAAGAATTATGTGAAGAGTTATGGCAGTCCATTTGTCCCTTTGAAACCAAGAACTCTAAAAGCTTTAGGAAGTCCATATGAACAGGAATAATGGAATTGTTATTCAAAGATCTCTTTAAAAAAATTAAGAAAAAAAAGAGAAAAAATTAAGAAAGAAAATAGAATGAATTATAAAAAGAACCATATATCTTACATCATGATTCCCTTCATGGCCTGCCAAATTCTTACATTCCTCCCCTTCATTTCCCTGGTCTTGGTGTAATTCGAGAGAAAAATATGTTCACTTCTCAGCGCAAACATGGTTACCCATACCATAGTGATCAAAGGAATGGCCTTTCTCTAAAACACATCGCCAAAAGCAATCGGAACATTTGCAACCACATACAGAGTCCCTGTTTCAATTCTGCAAGAGCCAAAACTGCCTTCAGTTGTAACGTTTGCACATCATCATTTCCAGAAAATTTTGCAGTGTTGCAGCAAAGCCACCTTTGAACTCGATCACACCGTCTATCATCCAATGCCTCTATGAAGTCCTGAAATTTAGAGTGCTATAAATCACCACTTTTGCCTCTTCTATCCAGGACGTTTTCTAGTACTGATCTGAGATGACTTAAAATCTGATAATTTGATCTAGATTCGTCTAGAGGCGCAAGCTCCGGGCCATTATCGTGCAAATCAATGAAGAGGTCCCCAAGTACTATTGGAGCATCACTTACCTCTTCCTGAGAGTCAAAATTCATAAGCACTCTCCTGCCATAGAAATGCACCCTGCCTTAACTGCAGAAACCAAGTTCCCACGAAGGATATCCACCTTCATAGCAACACGTTTCAAATCTACAGAGGTCCAATCCTTCACTGCTGTCTGGGAAATAACAAGCTTCAAATCTCTCAAGAAGGCACGGGCACTCTCATAACTATGTCTCAACTCTGTTATAGTCAAAGCAATATCAGATAGGCATCGCTGATGATATTCTCTTCAAGTAAAAGGAACCATTGCAGTAAGTACAACCACTCCTCCATACATCTTGGTAAGGAAGTTTTCACGAGATATTTGATAATGCCCTGAACCTGTACATGTCCCCAAAGATAGGACCATTACTACGTGGGAGCAATCCTATTCGCACATTTAAACGAGGTTTTCATTTGGTAGCTTTTGAAGAATGTACATGATTCCTAGCTTTATATGATGCTCAAGTATCCAAGGTTTTAATATACAGGTTTGATGAATCATTCCAGAATATAGACTGGACAAGTGTTGAAATTATGTTGGAATTGTTTTCTGGGAGTACAAATATAATATGGATGCAGTGTATTCCTGGGAAAGCATAATTGCTTCTAGTTGATGACGTGAACAGGGTTAGGGTCGTAGAACTTCATCATCATCCTTTGATGAAACCTAAGTACATTACTCTCTCTTCAGATTTTTTAAACACATGCATTTCAGGGGATGGTTCTTTTCTCTTTGTTTTTTAGACGTCTACAATGTGTTCAGACCACAAAGAGGAATTTATCTCATCTTCTTCTCAAAAAACTGTTCAAGAAAATTCTCAAGCTGTTAGCAAGGCTTCATCAGAATTTGAGCTCAAAGTTTACATGCTAGGTGAGGCCATGTCCTTTTTGAAAAGCATTTCCTTGGATAAAATTGCTGAAGACGTTGCTAATTTCCAGGTGAAGCTTGTATACTATGGGTGTCAGATTCACCTTGTATACTGCAATGTTGTTTCTGGCTTTCTTTCTTCTAGTATATTGAATCTAGTTTCAGCTACAGAAGTTTTGGAGTTTCAAGAATTAGCTAAACACAAGTCAAATCCGGAAAGAGATTGCAAAATTTCCATGGACCAGGACTCTCATAAGACTTGTGCTACATTAGACTACATCTATCACATTTTTGATAAGTCTGTTGTTAGTTCTGCACTCA
>JAXQQM020079094.1:0-15403 GCA_034641835.2 Pinus albicaulis
GTGACCTGTTGTAGCCACTACAACACCACCCAAAATTTTGGGTATATTTAAAATTTCGGGTTCCCCCTCTGCTCGCTTAGGCGTTAAAGTCTTCCACCCGACCTGCAATCATCTACATCCCGTCGACCTATCCCCAACCCCTCATGAGTTGCCTCGCCATCATGATCCGATGTCATCGTTGCAATCACACCATATGTGGGAAGGATCATCCAGCGTGCGCCCGAAAACTCTTGTCGCAGTCGCGCCAAGTGTAGCGAGGCTGCCATGCATATGTTAAATAGAAACCTTTTGTGTATTGACGAGTAAAAGCCGTCCTGCTGTAGGTCATTAAGCATGTTGCTTGAACACTTCTCTTAAGCTTGTTAATTTCATGTGTTTCATCTGTGGTCATCATTATTGAAGAGTAATTATGATGTTGTAATATTCCACACAGGGGTCTAAAGTCATCGTTTTTGTTTGTGCAATTAATTAATGTTGCCCCATTATTATTATTGTTCAAATCATGAAGACATGTAACCTGGGTTATTTTATTGCAGGAAGAACCTCTCTGTTTGCACATAAGAGCCAAGGTTTTCCCCAGCAAACAAGGAGACCATTTTCAAAACAAGTAGATGCTGGCGAAACACCAAGGAACTCATTGATCTACCCAAGGTCGCAGGTCGCAAATCTGCTGAGGTCGCAGGTCGCAAATCTGCTGAGGTCGCAGGTCGCAAATCTGCTGAGGTCGCAGGTCGCAAATTTGCTTAGGTCGCAGGTCGCCAATCTGCTGAGGTCGCAGGTCGCAGGTCGCAAATTTGCCTAAGTCGCAGGTCGCAAGTTTACCAAGGTCGCAGGTCGCAAATTCAACGAGGTCGCAAGGTCGCAAGTTCAACGAGGTCGCAAGGTCGCAAATACAAGGAGATCGCAAGGTCGCACATCTGTCAAGGTCGCGAGGTCTCTGTCAAGGTCGCGAGGTCGCAAATTTGCCTAAGTCGCAGGTCGCAAGTTCACCAAGGTCGCGAGGTCGCACGACTGCCCAAGGTCGCAGGTCGCAACATCTGCCGAGGTCGCAGGTCGCAACATCTGTCGAGGTCGCAGGTCGCAAATCCCAGGAGGTCGCAAGGTCGCACATTTCCTTGGGTCGCAAGTCGTGGAGGTCGCGAAGTCGGACCCCTTGGTAAATGCCCGACGGCGCGACCCAGCGACCCAGCGACTAGGTCGCAGGTCGCAACAACGACTCAAGTCGCAGGTCACAAAAATACTGGGTCGTAAGGAAGTCCCACCGTCGGGAAGCGGAAAAGTCAGGAACCCCAAAGGGGAGAACCTCTCTGTTTGCACATAAGAGCCAAGGTTTTCCCCAGCAAACAAGGAGACCATTTTCAAAAACAAGTAGATGCTGGCGAAACTCCAAGGAACTCACTGATCTGCCCAAGGTCGCAGGTCGCAAATCTGCTGAGGTCGCAGGTCGCAAATCCAAAGAGGTCGCAAGGTCGCAGGTCGCAACATCTGCCGAGGTCGCAGGTCGCAAATCCAATAAGGTCGCAGGTCGCAAATCTGCCTAGGTCGCGAGGTCGCAAATCCAAGGAGGTCGCAAGGTCGCACAACTGCCCAAGGTCGCGAGGTCGCAAATCCAAGGAGGTCGCAGGGTCGCAGGTCGCGAGGTCGCACAACTGCCCAAGGTCGCAGGTCGCAAATTCAAGGAGGTCGCAAGGTCGCACATCCCCAAGGTCGCGAGTTCGCACAACTGCCCAAGGTCGCAGGTCGCAACATCTACCGAGGTCGCAGGTCGCAAATCCAATGAGGTCGCAGGTCGCAAATCTGCCTAGGTCGCGAGGTCGCAAATCCAAGGAGGTCGCAAGGTCACAAGTCGCGAGGTCGCACAACTACCCAAGGTCGCAGGTCGCAACATCTGCCGAGGTCGCAGGTCGCAAATCTAATGAGGTCGCAGGTCGCACATTGCCCTGGGTCGCAAGAAAGCCCAACCGTCGGGAAGCTGAAAAGTCAGGAACCCCAGAGGGCAAGCTTTGCCCTATAAATACTTCCTCCGGGAACTTGTAAAAGGCTTTTCTTTTTTGGAAACTCAAGAGCTACATGGCATTGTATTGAAAGATTATACACTTGGGCATATGAATATAGATTCTTGTTAAAACACCCTATGGTTATGATGTGTTTTGCTATGCGAACACTGTGTGTATTCCTTGTACAGTTTCAGAACATCCTATGATTAATGAAGCTGCACTCTTCATGTCATCATTTATGCGTCATGGCTATCTGTGTTGTATCAATGATGTTCATTTTGTCATCTGTTTTATTAATGAATGTTAATGAACTATTTTGTTAGCATTTCGTTTTATCTTTCACGAAGTAAAGAGGTATCTTATCATTAAGAACTATTTCTTTTGTGATCAGACTACCTTATAAGCATTACCCCCAAAAGATGTGTTGCTAATGACATCTCTTGAGGTGTACGTGCTTTATCTATAATCTCGCTACGCATAGTGTTTGATTCGTGTTTAATACATCAATCCTGTATTCTGTATCATGTGAATAAGTGTATGTCCGCAGGTTCAAACAGGTTCTTTTGAGACCGAAGGGAAGTCGTCTTAAGTGGTAGCCGGACCCACACCCCGGACGGGATCCCTACTCTAAACGGTTCAAGGTCTAATTGGGACTTTCTACCGGGGAGATCCCCTACTGTTGGCCGGACAAATTTTCCCGTCAACAGAATTGGCGCTAGAAGGAGGGCTTGAACCTCCGACCAGATGTTTAACGAAAAGGGGGAGGCCAGATGACAAGCTGAGCCTTTAGAGCCTACAGTTAATCTCATATCTGTAATGGCTCGTTCCCAAATCATTCTCCCGAGATGTTTGTCGGAGTTTTATAAGCCTGGATACTACATCTCCGATGAACTTATGTATCACTTGTCCCAGTTAACATTTGATGGTGAAAATGGGGTGTCCATAACCCAACACTTTTCAGATTTTTTTGGTGAGTGCTATGAAATTGACGATGAGGGTTTGATGTGTTTGCTTTTATTCCTCACCCTCGAAGGTCGCGCTAAGCAATGGTGCCGCACATTGCCGAAATCTTCCATCCATTCGTTTGACCAACTCACCCATGAATTACAACAAACTTTTCACAGGTATAATCCTCACAACGTTGTAATAAAGTTACATGAGATCAGAATGGAACCTCAGGAATCTTTAGGTGAGTTCTCTATCAGATTTATTCATTATTGTTTTGAGTTTCCTGAAAGGGATGTTGATCAGAAATGTTTAAGTAGACAGTTCGAGTATGTGATTCTCGCTTCCCGTGAGCAATCTCAGTCAGATCCCAGAGTTCCCTATGATAACCTGCAAGTTACCGATTGTTCAGACTTTGTCCCTAATGCTTCCTTGTCCATCTCCTCGAGTCCAGACCTCATTCAGGCCTTCAAGGAGAGTGTTTCTATTTCTGATATTCTCGCTCCTCTTCCTGAGTTGTCTGAGAGTGGAGTGGTGACCTTGAAAGTCCTGAGCAAGGATCGACACTGGCAGGAGGATAGAGCCTATTCCATTACCTTGGAATCTTTCACGCACCATGTCGAATCAAAGTTTGAAAACCACAGTGGCTCATTACCTCTCCCGGTTCATGAAACCTACCCCCAACCCACTCGATGTCTCCCTGGAGTTTGTCCTAAATCTGGTTCACATTCGAATTATGAATCAGATCCACATTCGGATTATGAATCTAGTTCACAGTCGGATTCTGAATCTATTTCATATTCGGATTATGAATCTGGTTCACATTCAGATTATGAATCTAGTTCATATTTGGATTATGAATCTGGTTCAGATTCGGACTATGAATCTGGTTCACATACGTATTATGAATCGACTCCTACCCCGCATAAAGTTTATTCCCTTACAAGGCCTGTCAAATCTTTGTGTCCTCTGAACGACACGGATGTGCGTGTTGAAAAGCCTCGTATGGTTAACACCCCTGCTATTCAATCTTTTCGTTCATTGTTTCCTAGTTTATTCCTCGATCCCGCCACACCAGTAATTTATTCGAGACATTCAAAATTGCCTTATACTGGTATTGGCGATAATCATAAGCACGCAGATGGTGTTTCACAATCACAGTCCAAAATCGATGAATCTTTTAAATCTGATTTTTCTCACTTGGGATCTTTAGACAGCCATAGGAGCGATTCCCCGTCTAAACAACTACAAGATGTTCCCTCTATTGATCCATCCCAGTTGGTAACGCTCGGGGAGCCTGACATCTCAGGTACCCAATTCGATCAAATACATGGTTGCAGCGATCACTCCTTATCTGAAAACATATTCAATCATACCGCTGACGACCGTCACTCAAATCCCTTTGCTGACTATACGAAGACACCTAAATTTGATGATCCGATTTGGGAAGATTCGAATACCCACCAGAAAATCGAAACGCGTCAACTGCCGCCGAACGTTTCTGAAATGACAATTCCCCAGTACCATGCTCCTTCCAGCATAAACGTATCGAATCCACCCCATCCTGGAAAATCTGGAGAATTCGACATTTTGGATTATCAATCTGTCAGTGCGCAAACATTCGACCAAATTGATACAAAGCCCACTGACATCTTTCAAATCACTACAATTGATGATCACGCCCATTTGCCTGTTAATCTCGCCGAGCAGTCAAAGTTGGAGAGCCCCTTGCTCGAAGGTCCAGAGTTTGTTCAAAGCAGTGAGGAATTTCAGGCTCCTTTAAAAGTGGATTCAGATCCCCATACCCTTAACCAAACCCAGGAGCAACCCCGGACTAGATTTTTCGAAACTAGAATTTCTACACTTGGATGTGCATGCATCTATAATTCGCCTAGCACTTGCGTATTGTTTCCATTCCATAAAACTGATGGTCCCCAACACCAGGATGAGATTGTCGATCAACTCAACCGACCCCATTCAGTGAATGTGCTTGCAAATAGAAATGGGCTTACCCATCACCCCTCAAATCCAGGATCATGCATGAATGATTTTTTGTCATTTATCCATAATGTTGAGTTTCAACAACATATTGTTGGTTACCAAGATAAGAATGGGATTCAGCTTGCACAATCTGTTCTGGCATGTTCTTTGGTAAGTATCTCTGATCATCTTACCGTGGCACCTGCTCCTCAAGTAAGTTTTGTTGCTGCTGCAATTTTTTGGATGCTAGCCCTGATCCTGATCATTGTTGTTCTTGCAAGACAGGAACTAATGCGGTGGCTGCACTGGAAAGCTGATTTTACATAACCCAACCGCATCATTGGTTAAACTAGGATTTAGGTGTAGGCTAGCTAGGACCTGCAATAAAAAATTTTAGTTTCAGAGTTAATTAGGTTTACTTGCAAAATTTTTACTTCATAGTTTAAAAGTGTGTTTGTTGTTTTTGTTTACGATTAATATTTTAGGCATCATCATGTTAAAAGTATTTCCCTTTCAATGCCTTTTCAGTTGCTTGTTGTTGCATAAATAATCACTGCTTGTAGTTGCACTTACAACTGGTTGATCGTTCTCGCACACGGCGTTGCATTGCACCTTGAGCCTCGCTTATTACATTGCGTCGTACTCTCTCTCCCTCACATCATTTTTTTTTGTTTTGTCATATCGCCTGCCACTTCATGAGCCCTCATTGCAACCCTATCACCTTGCAGTCTTGTTTTGCCCCGATGGCTGAAACAATAACCCCATTGTTTTGTGTGAGGTTGCGGTGGCTATCTCAAGAGGCAGCTTTCTCTTAGGACTAGTCATCGAAGTCGCATTATCAACAAGAGGCCTATGAGTCTAAACTTATTATCTAGGGAGATACGAGCCGGTTGTCTGTAGGAGACCTGATGAGTTGAAATGACCCCTACTCGTAGCCTAAGCCTTGTGCCCAGCATAGTCTTGGACGTCTTAATGATCTGTTTTGCACACTTCACCTATTGTGGTAGATGGGATGTGAAGGTTCGGCACAAGGGAAAACCCAAATCAGGACATCTTTCAGTTTCTGTAACACAAGAAACAACCTCTCTTGCTCGTAAAATAAGTCGGGATCCCTCATCCACCCATGAAAAATAAGTGCCATGAGCACATGAAAATAAGTGCCACGAGCACATGAAAATAAGTGTTGTAAGCACATGAAACAAATAAAGGTAAAGGATCGAGAAAGGCTTCCTGCGCAGAGAGGTAATGCAACGACTCCGCCGGGGTACTGACCAGGCTCGCTGGCAGCGGAGCAACGTTTGTGATTTCTTGAAGTGACTCCGCCGGGGTACTGTCCAGGCCTACTGGCAGCGGAGCAACACCAGAAACTTACTTTAAAAAATCATGAAAATAATAAACCCAGTGCCTTGCTCTTCACATCGTCAACAAAATACTGGCGTCTGTGAGCTTTCTCTTTGATGTGTTTCTGATTAACGAGACTTAGTTGAGGCACAAGGATTAGGCATACCTATAAAGGGCCAGAGTAATACGAAGCGGTACCCGCGAAACTTGTTCAATATTCCCTTGCATCACTATCTTGGCTCATACCTTTGTTGTGATATGAACAGAGATGCTGGATTCTACCAGTGGTTCGCCATTTTTTGTAGCCGCTACAACACCACCCAAAATTTTGGGTATATTTAAAATTTCGGGTTCCCCCTCTGCTCGCTTAGGCGTTAAAGTCTTCCACCCGACCTGCAATCATCTACATCCCGTCGACCTATCCCCAACCCCTCATGAGCTGCCTCGCCATCATGATCCGATGTCATCGTTGCAATCACACCATATGTGGGAAGGATCATCCAGCGTGCGCCCGAACACTCTTGTCGCAGTCGCGCCAAGTGTAGCGAGGCTGCCATGCATATGTTAAATAGAAACCTTTTGTGTATTGACGAGTAAAAGCCATCCTGCTGTAGGTCATTAAGCATGTTGCTTGAACACTTCTCTTAAGCTTGTAAATTTCATGTGTTTCATCTGTGGTCATCATTATTGAAGAGTAATTATGATGTTGTAATATTCCACACAGGGGTCTAAAGTCATCGTTTTTGTTTGTGCAATTAATTAATGTTGCCCCATTATTATTATTATTCAAATCATGAAGACATGTAACCTGGGTTATTTTATTGCAGGAAGAACCTCTCTGTTTGCACATAAGAGCCAAGGTTTTCCCCAGCAAACAAGGAGACCATTTTCAAAACAAGTAGATGCTGGCGAAACTCCAAGGAACTCGCAAATCTGCTGAGGTCGCAGGTCGCAAATCTGCTTAGGTCGCAGGCCGCCAATCTGCTGAGGTCGTAGGTTGCAGGTCGCAAATTTTCCTAAGTCGTAGGTCGCAAGTTTACCAAGGTCGCAGGTCGCAAATTCAACGAGGTCGCAAGGTCGCAAGTTCAACGAGGTCGCGAGGTCGCAAATACAAGGAGATCGCAAGGTCGCGCATCTGTCAAGGTTGCGAGGTCGCAAATTTGCCTGAGTCGCAGGTCGCAAGTTCACCAAGGTCGCACGACTGCCCAAGGTCGCAGGTCGCAACATCTGCCGAGGTCGCAGGTCGCAACATCTGTTGGGGTCGCAGGTCGCAAATCCCAGGAGGTCGCAAGGTCGCACATTTCCCCGGGTTGCAAGTCGCGGAGGTCGCCAAGTCGCGAAGTCGCACCTCTTGGTAAATGCCCGACGATGCGACCCAGCGACCCAGCGACTAGGTCGCAGGTCGCAACAACGGCTCAGGTCGCAGGTCACAAAAATACTGGGTCGCAAGAAAGTCCCACCATCGGAAAGCGGAAAAGTCAGGAACCCCAGAGGGAAGAACCTCTCTGTTTGTACATAAGAGCCAAGGTTTTCCCCAGCAAACAAGGAGACCATTTTAAAAAACAAGTAGATGCTGGCGAAACTCCAAGGAACTCACTGATCTGCCCAAGGTCGCAGGTCGCAAATCTGCTGAGGTCGCAGGTCGCAAATCTGCTGAGGTCGCAGGTCGCAGTCGCGAGGTCGCACAACCGCCTGTCGAGGTCGCAACATCTCTCGAGGTCGCAGGCGCAAATCCAATAAGGTCGCAGTCGCAAATCGCCCAGGTCGCGAGGTCGCAAATCCAAGGAGGTCGCGAGGTCGCACAACCGCCCCAGGTCGCAGAGGTCGCAAATCCAAGGAGGTCCAAGGTCGCAGCTCGCGAGGTCGACAACCGCCCAAGGTCGCAGTGCCGCACCAAGGAGGTCGCAGGTCGCAACATCTGCCGAGGTCGCAGGTCGCAAATCCAATGAGGTCCCAGGTCACAAATCTGCCTAGGTCGCGAGGTCGCAAATCCAAGGAGGTCGCAAGGTTACAAGTCGCGAGGTCGCACAACTGCCCAAGGTCGCAGGTCGCAACATTTGCCGAGGTCGCAGGTCGCAAATCCAATGAGGTCGCAGGTCGCATATTCACTGAGGTCGCAGGTCACACATTGCCCTGGGTCGCAAGAAAGCCCAACCGTCGGGAAGCTGAAAAGTCAGGAACCCCAAAGGGCAAGCTTTGCCCTATAAATACTTCCTCCGGGAACTTGTAAATGGCTTTTCTTTTTTGGAAACTCAAGAGCTACATGGCATTGTATTGAAAGATTATACACTTGAGCATATGAATATAGATTCTTGTTAAAACACCCTATGGTTATTATGTGTTTTGCTATGCGAACACTGTGTGTATTCCTTGTATAGTTTCAGAACATCCTATGATTAATGAAGTTGCACTCTTCATGTCATCATTTATGCGTCATGGCTATCTGTGTTGTATCAATGATGTTCATTTTGTCATCTGTTCTATTAATGAATGTTAATGAACTATTTTGTTAGCATTTCGTTTTATCTTTCAGGAAGTAAAGAGGTATCTTATCATTAAGAATTATTTCTTTTGTGATCAGACTACCTTATAAGCATTACCCCCAAAAGATGTGTTGCTAATGACATCTCTTGAGGTGTACGTGCTTTATCTATAATCTTGCTACGCATAGTGTTTGATTCGTGTTTAATACATCAATCTTGTATTCTGTATCATGTGAATAAGTGTATGTCCGCAGGTTCAAACAGGTTCTTTTGAGACCGAAGGGAAGTCGTCTTAAGTGGTAGCCGGACCCACACCCCGGATGGGATCCCTACTCCAAACGGTTCAAGGTCTAATTGGGACTTCTGCGGAGATCCTACGTTAGTAGGACAAAGGAGGGATTCCAAGCAATGCCCAAGCCTCTAGAAGTGAAAGTAAACAGAGTCCATGAAAGTGAAATGGCAGTATATGAATAGGGATCCACATGAATCGTCTGACGTCCATTGTTCCAAATACAAATTAAAGTACCAAAACCCTACAACGGTGGTAAAAGCTAGGTCCATGAAAGTGAAATCGCCGTAATGTGTAGAATAGGCTAAGCATGAATGAAATCTGACGTCCATTGTTCCAAATAAAAATTAAAGTACCCAAGACCCTACCACGAGTGAAGTAAAACAGTCCATGAAAGTGAAATAGCGATAAGTGAAGTAAGCAGTCCATGAAAGTGAAATAGCGGTATGTAGAATAGTAAAACAACAGATAGAGTACCGACGTCCATTGTTCCAAATACAAATTAAAGTACCCAAAATCCTTGAACAGAGAAAAACGCTAATCATGTGAGGAGTGTGATATGTCCAAAATATAAAAAGACCATCAGACCATATCAATAAACCGGCAACATAGACCAGCATCGCTAGTTTTGAAGGCAGAATGATAAACATTAATCATTTTTTTTTCAGAAGAGAAAAAATGCTATTTTGAATATATTATATGAAGTAAAGTAGTCCATGAAGTCATTACATTTTCACATCTGAAGATTGGAACCCAAATATCCATCCAGAAAAGTGGAAGTCCCACCCCAGACAATGATAGAAAAATACCCCATGTCACATACAGGGACTTGATATAAAAGCCAGTAACGGTCCACATGGAGATTATCGACAATCTGAGAAAGCATCCAAATATGCCCGAGGCATCTATAAGAAAGTGAAATAGCAGTATGTAGAATAGTAAAGCAACAGATAGAGTACCGACGTCCATTGTTCCAAATACAAATTAAAGTACCCAAAATCTTGCAACAGAGAAAAACGCTAATCATGTGAGGAGTGTTATATGTCCACCTAACCCATATATTTATGTAAATGGTTACTTGATGTAGGGTTTTAGGTCAAATGGCTATGAAATAAGAGCTAAATGGTTATGACATAATGGAAATATGTATGAGTATGGAGAACATTTTTGAGACTCAACATACCCCCCAACTGAAGTTGTTGCATGTCCTCATGCAACCATTGCAATGATTCATTTGTCCATGAGTTGATCTTTTATGAGTTTTGACTCATATAGATTCATTCCAAACTTTGCTTCTTGATTTTTTCTTTTTTGACAAAGTATAATACATTTGATTGCAACATTTTTTATTTTATTTTTCAATGGTTGGTTCTTGTGTGACAACCATTTTTTTTTTTTTTTGAAGCATTGGTTCTTGTGTAACAATGCTTTATTTTCTTTGTTGCATCAAAGTTCATGAAAACATTTAGAATCAATTACTTCATCAATGAATTGATCATTTGCAAGGCATATAATATTTTGGATCATGTTGCAACAATAGTTGGTTGGGAAGTATATGTGGGTGGAAATGAAATGAAAATGTATGATGGTGTATGACATGTGGATATGAAATGATGTTCCTTCCCCCCCCAACTAAAGATATGACAATGTGGAAAAGGGAGAGGAATTTTTCCAAAGTTACAATTTTAGCATTCTAATGAATTACATGACTAAAAATTAGAAAACAACATACCTTCACTTACCTTAAATGTGGATGAGTTGTGTATGTGTGGTGGCTGCAAAATTCTGATCATATTCTTCTTCAAGTGGCTGAACAAGAGGAGTCATGGATAAAGAGATGAGATGAATTTTTATTGCTTCTACTAAAACTTGTTGAATCTGCTCCAAAATGCTAAAAATAATAGTCTTCATGTCTTCAAAACTCATTGGCATAATTCCTACTATGTGAAAAGATGTTCTGATGTCGAACATAGTAGGAAATTGTTGACTTAGTGGCCATTAATGGATGCCACTAGTCAACACGAAAACTCTCACCATTGATGACAATGAGAGTCAAGATGCCCAAACACATCTTGCTAGGTACGAATGATTTTGCTGATGTCGAGTCACCTAGAAGATCTGACGAACAAGAGACATTAATGTATTCCAATTGTTTGTCAGCATGAGCATGTGAATGAGCCTCTTGCTTTTATTTGTGGGTTATGAATGGACAAAAAGAAATGGAAAGTGGATGTGAATGTAAATGGAAAACATGAAGTGAAATGAGGTGAATGGTTTATTATGAGATATGGATGTGATGGAGACAATAGTATCTGAAAGTTTTTCAAGTGTTTGGATCTGATTTTGCATCAACATATTTCCTCTTTGTTGCTGATCATCCTCTTATGAAACAAATTGGTCTCTTAGAGAGACACCATTCTCTTGTAGTCATTTGTCCTTCCTCCTGGAACTTGCAAAAAAAACTAATACTTCTTCTGCAATGGAATGTAAGATTATCAAAGGAGAGAGGTGATCAATCTCTCTAGTTATGATATTTACACACAAAACTAAAAATTTGTATTAATGAAACAAGTTCTCAAAGGAAAAATCAAAAGAATTTATACCTGTTTTGGAATTAGTGCCTCAAGTTGAATGTAGCTTCTTTTCAGCAATTTATTTCATTATTTTCCATTTCAAACTCTAATGATGGATTTCTCATTGTATAGATCTTGTTGAGACATTTCCAACGATACTTAAATCATCAAAATCTGATTTTGTATGAGAAAGTTAGGGTGATTTGAACAATGAGGTTTTTCAGCTGCTAAAAATCTTGAATAAAAAGTTAGTCATTCATCTTTCATCATCAGTCCAAAATTAATCAATACCTTCAGAAAAGTGAGTTTTTTTGAATTTTTTTTTTTTTTTTGAATTTTTTTTTTTTAATATTAAAAATAAAAATAAAAAAATGAAATAAAGCATGGATGAAATAATTGTCCTTATGAATATTTTTGAAACAAAGTCATGCCAATGCCTCTTTCATGCAAAATAAAAATAAAAAACTTGAAATTTCTAAAGTCAAATTCCTAACTATGAAGGAGATGAAGGCAGAGTCCTTTTCAATTTATACAACTTGCATTTGATGCACATGTGATAATGTGTTTGCCTCAAATAATCCATTTGTCATTCATCATGTGCCACCACACATGAATTCTGCCACATTTTCCCTCAAAATAAGGAAATTAGTTCCTTGATTATTTCTCAAAACCGTGACTATTTTCATAATAAAAAAAAAAAAAAAATTCTCACGCATACTGCAAATTAGTGCTCCGAAGAACCCTGAATTTCTCCCAAATGGCTGCGAATTTCAGAAAGTTCTTATAGGATTACCTAATTCACCCCGTTCCCGAAAAAACCCATGTTTTATTTTTTCTAATTCGTCCTGGTTTGCTCAGAAAATACGTTTTAAAATCGGGTGTTTTTGACAATGGCGCATTTCGTTTTCTGGCAATTACTTGTGGTTTGATTTGTTTTTATTTTGCAGGTTTTGAAGTGTAATGACTTGTATCTCACAGAGAAGTTCAGATTGATCTTCCTCATTCCAATTACTTGCAATGGAATCTACAATCTTCTCTTCATCAACACTCTGAAATCTTCTCTTCATCAGCAATTTCTTCATATGATACACTTCCATTATATGTCCCTACAATTGAATTTGTAATCTTCTCTTCATCAGCAAATTGCAATCTTCTTCTCATCAAAAATTTGCAATCTTTTCCTCATCAACAGTTTCTTCATGTGATATACATTCATTGTGTGCAATTTTTTTTTTTTAAATGATTTCTAATAACTGTTGTTTGAGGAAAAACGAATATGAAAAAATAGAAGGGTTTTTTTTTTTTTAAATTGCAGTGCATGGGTCTTTGTGTGGATTGAAGGTCTGCATATATGTGTAAAGCCAAGCCAAAGAATGGCCTCATGCATATGCGTGGGTCTTATTTCCATGAGATTTTTTTTTAATTGATTTGTTAATAAAATTATGTATGTTATATTTTCAAAAATTTAAAAATACACATATATATTTCATTAAACAAAACAATTTATTGAAATCAATTTTTTTTTAAATTGTTGAATCAATTGAAATGATGAAGTTTTATTTTGTCTCCTTTTTTTTTTCTTTTTCACATAACAATTCTTTTTCTGATCCTCCAGATCACACAAAGTGCAAGAGGAGAGCATACTCAAGAATTATTAAATTTTTTTTTTACATAACAATCCTTTTTCTGATCCTCCAGATCACACAAAGTGCAGGAGGAGAGCATACTCAAGAATTATTAATTTTTTTTAGATGTAAGAAATAAGGCTACCTAGTTACACTTCCCCGACAACGGCGCTAAAATTTTTGGTCAATTTAGTGTGTCCTAAATTTCTAACATAAATTATCAACTAGGGATTCGTAAGCTGACGAAGTGTGGCGCACTATATGTGCAAGATAACCTATCTCTTACTTTTTGTCGTTTTTGGATTTTTATTGATCTTGGTTGGTTTCCTAATGTGAGATGGAAATTCTAAAAGACAAGTATGATTATGAATATTCAAGGCAATGATGTCCTTTATAATGATTTACCAACTTGAAATTGAAAAAGGAATTTGAAACATACAATGACAAAACTTGAAAGGAAATGAAAATGTGCTACTGAAATGAAAAAGGTGCTGCTAATCTAATAAATCAAAACAATGAACTAGTGAGCATGAAACCAAACTATTCTTGTTGTTGTCTAAACACAAAAGAAACTATGCTGAAAGAAATCCAAAAGTTGCAATAAAGTAAATCTAAATCAAATTACATCAACTTGTCTTCTGATCCCTCATCATTAGTCCGGCTATGATTTTCGGAAGTAACCATAAACAACTTGAGTAACTGATATCTAACTTGCAGAAAGTAAACTAATATCAAACCACACATTCATAATTCAATCCCTCACCATCAGTCCAGCTGTGGCTTTCGGATGTAACTGAAGATGTCATGCACAATTTAATATTTCTAACTTGCAGAAAGGAAACTAATATCAAACTACACATCCATAATTCAATCCCTCACCATCAGTCCAGCTGTGGCTTTCGGAGGCAACTGAAGATGTTATGAGCAATTTAATATATCTAACTTGCAGAAAGGAAACTAATATCAAACTACACATCCATAATTCCATCCCTCACCATGAGTCCAGCTATGGATTTCGGAGGAAACTGAAGATGTTATGAGCAATTTAATATATCTAACTTGCAGAAAGGAAACTAATATCAAACTACACATCCATAATTCAATCCCTCACCATCAGTCCAGTTGTGGCTTTCGGAGGTAACTGAAAATGACATGAGCAGCTTAATATATCTAAATCTAACTACTGAAACAAATGTGCAAGATTGAAATAAACAAAGCAGTGTTGGAATTAAACAAAAAGTAAATTAGCAGCAGAACAATATCGATTCCATGTCATTAGTCAAAAGATATGCAAATGCCCGGGCTACCATGAAAAATTATGCTAAAAGCTATGATTTCAAAAAGCAATCTAAGTAAGGAAATATGACAAAACATAATTGAAAGCAACTTATCTAGAAAACATGTAAAAGCCTCCTTGGATAGAAGGGGCCCTCTGCTACCAATTTGGTGAAGTCCTTCAGCTCCTTAAAGATAATATCACAATAGCATCAAAGAACTAAGCTTCTTTATTCAAAAACTCATAAATCTACATCCCATTCCATCTTGAACTTTGTTACAAAAGACTTCTCTACTACTTTTTCATTACTTTCTCATTACCTATGATAGGAGAAAGCTTCTCCTATTTATATAAAATATGAGGAGACATCTCATTAATGGGAGTCCATGAATCTCTCCCTCCATCTCTAGAGTTACAATCAAAATAGGAAATGATAAGACACATGTCTTTCTAGAGTTTTAACACAACTTGAGGAATGAGACACATATCCTCTTAGAGTTTCAATACAACAACGAAGTGAGACACATATCCTCTTGATCCCATAATCTTCTCCAACCAAATTCGAATTTGGCTTTAGAGTGCCACATAAGGGTCTTCTAGAAGTCTCCTTTTTACCTACACATGTCACAAAACTCATAACACATATATAGATATATGAAACTATGTTAATTTTCTAGTTTCTAATCATAAATTCACTTTAAATACATAAAATAAATAACTTTGGAAAACAAGGATCCTAACCCATATATTTATGAAAATGGTTATTTGATGTAGGGTTTTAGGTCAAATGGCTATGAAATAAGAGCTAAATGGTTATGACATAATGGAAATATGTATGAATATGGAGAACATTTTTGAGACTCAACACAATGGATTCCCATTTTTTTATCATTT